>JAQIXX010000243.1:0-74761 GCA_034700605.1 Willowsia nigromaculata | reverse complement strand
TCGGCTAATGCACACTGGAGAAAGTCAATTATGTAAATGTGGTAATGGCAGGAAGCGGAAGTGCTCTATCCACTCTCCATGAGTACGCGAAGGTTAAGTTTCTCTAGTGAAACTTTCATTAATTTTAAAATGAAATGTGTTCTCCGCCAGAAAAGAGAAAAGCCTCGCGAGAGAAAAAGAGTGCAGTGTGGAGTTGCAGCCTGATAGAATCAACAGAGTTTTTAGAGATGATATGAAATGCAATGTTTACAATGTCAATCAAGGTGCAACAGTAAATGTGTATACATGGTTATCTCGTTTAAACAGACATTTTCATTCCCGTCTCTCTCTCTCTCTCTCACACACACACAGGTAGTAAGCTTTGTACACAACTTTTACCTTCTGATAAAAACACACAAGCCATTAACCAATCTGAAACCTTTGCTCTGATAGTTTTATCTTCATCCTCTGCGTACACACTTCCGCTTCCCCCTAAAGTAAAGTTACGCACACAAATAAACGATATCGATGATACAGCACTTGTCCATAGCAACACGATCATAATGATGATAAACTGGATACTTTCTCTCAAAACTACATATTTACAGTATTGTTGACTATTTATTCGGCTCAATTATTCTTCTTATGTATCTAAAAGCTGCGTGAGTTTCCCTTTTACAATTATAACCCATCTGTACTACCACCACGAGTAAAAACACGCCAGAAAAGACGTTAATCATAATTTCTCCCACATTTCAACATCGTCAACATCATCATCATTTCATACAAGTAACCATGCAAGCATCACAATTCACAACCACTCAAGTATTAGCACTTGTCTCAAACTTGTAGACACATGAACACGTACGACTGCTTTTTAGTAGCAACTTTCCAAGAAAAACCCAGCACCACAAAACTATCATCATCAAGAGCTACAGGATCGACATCAGCAGGAGCACACCAACAAGAAGAGAGAAAGTACGTCGCTCATTATCATCAAACAGAGAAATACACACAAGACACATACGTACATACAAATATGAGCAAATTCTACATTATCATGAAGGACGAACACACATACACACACAAGTTCCACTTGTCCCTCTCTCTGTCTCTAAATAGGAGAAAGTAGGGAGAAAAGTGGGAGAGCTCGGTTTGGTAATGGGTTGCTACACGCTCATCTCATGTAAACACTCAATGCTCCTCAGCTGGATAGCGGCTAACAAATTGAATATTATCATAGCGTCTAGAGAAGAACGTCGTGTTCTAGGGAGAAAGTCTCTTCGCTTTCTCCCACTTTCACTACTAGTAATATAATAGTTCATTTACTTCACTTTAAATACTAGATCATTATACAGCTGTGTTTCCCTCCATCAGAAACCACTATACTTCGTTTCCTGTTTTCGCTTCGAGCACTATTTTTTTCCAGCGTTCCTTCTTTTCTCCGAGCATTATCATCGTCATCACCACCACTACTATCATTGAGTGGAGTCATCCCACGTACATTCATATAACGTTGGAGGGAGAGCACATGCACTTCCCTCGCATTCTCATCATCATCATCGTCGTCATCATGCTTCGTAACCGAGCGGTTGACTGGGCATAATTAATACTTTTCTTCTGGGCACATCTCTCTCCCTCTCATTCTGTTACATGACCAACTATACCAAACAAATTTTAGATCAGGTCTGAGGGAGCCCGAAAGGATGTTAAAACCTTGAAAACATATACTGGATAATATTGTACCATAGAGGAATAATGTCCCAACGTTAAAAAATACTTGTGTCTGTAGTTTATATTTTATTTTAGCAAGGAAAAAGGTACGTTTCCATGTGTGGAACGTGATCTGTATTTTGAAAATATACACGGTAATTTTTTTCTTTTCCCTTTCTACTTCACTAATAGTCTGTTCATCATTGCCATTAGTATTCGGATAGAGTACTCTTACTTTTTATTATAACTTAGAGAGAAAGGCTTATCTCATGATGATCAGATCAGGGAGAAAGCGCTGAATGAAATTCTTTCTCTGTAGTTTTTCGTATGCTACCTAACGGAAATGCAATTTATTCCCGGTACGAAAATAGCGTTGCTATGCAGCAAGGTTGTGTCTACATTTGTGTGTATCTTTTTTACTGGATAATTCTAGGGCATCTTTTGTGTTAATTGTTGTGGGGATTGGAAAATGCAGTAGAAAAGTTAAACGGAGTGTGTGTGTGAGTGTGTCCATGCGTTTCTTTTTTGGAGGTTAGCATTACCCGCTCTGCTATAGTGAAAGTGGATGTCAGTTAAAACAAGGGAAAAGTCTCTCAAGGGCAATATAACAGTTTCAGAGTCAGTTTGCTGGGCTAAATGTACTCCATTAATGAAGCGAGGTTGAGAGGCGGTGGTCATGGAGAACAGACGGTATCAAATGATGCTTTGCCGCTGTTGTGTGTGCTCTCTCGTTGTTTGGGATGCGATACAAGTGGCTAATCTTCATAAAATATGCATGCTACACGAAAAAATCATCAAAGAAGGTTGAACGACGAAAAAAGTGTTTGCTTAAGCTAAACTTTTTGGCTGTTTTGCAGACGTGCTATTTTGTCGGGCAATTGTGTTGATTAAACGGATAGGTAGAGACAAAAGTTATAAGTAATCTTTTACTAGACATGTGTCAACATTATATCAATACTGGAGAGAACGGCTAATAAAAATGTATTTGCTCTGCACTTTCCTTCTATTTTGCGCGTAGATCCAAAAAGGCATAGTATCACTTTAAAAACGATAAACGTTAGAAGGAATTTGGGAGGATGGGAGAAATGAGAAATGATAAAGTATGAGGATGTGAATGGAGGGATAATGGAAACAATTCAACATTCACTTCATTTCATTCACTCTCCCATTATGCTTTATTGTAGTTTTTCGTATTCATTGAAAAGGCATTTCAAGACAGTGTGAGAACTGCGCTCTACATAGTCATCATTGATAAAAACTAGAGTTGGAGAATGGAGAAAGCGGGAAGAGAGCAAAGGGAAATGGAAAGTATAAAGTGAAGTCGTCGTCGTCGTCGTCGAGTGAGAGAGACTTGAAGTAAGATGAAATGAGAAATTGAGCTCATTTTTGGAGTGTTGAGATCATTACAATGTGGCTCAGAGAGAGACTAGTGCAGTTTGCAACCGTTTTTCAGGCGAAAAAGTGAAAGTCTAAAATAACTAGCAGAATGTTTCTTTAAAGTATCATCATATACACACTACTTGAGAGCTGGGTTCATGAGAGAAAGTGGGAAAAGCACAATATACACTTTTCCTGGCTGCCACCGATCCACACACACATAAAATGTTTTGCAAATCCTCTTGTAAAAGATAATGCAATGTGATAGTGGGCTTTTCCTCAGCGGCAGCAGCACACCAGAAGTTGCATGTCAAGCCTGCTAATAGTTGCTCTCTCGGAGAAAGCAAGGAAAGTTGGGAAAGCTTAGAGAAGTGAACGTCCAACTAAAGCAATTTTCGGTTTTTACTCTATCTCATCCATTCTATCCATCTATCTATTAATAATATTGAGAAAACAAAACTCAAACAGATTTGGAACAGTGTGTGTGTGAACTGTCTATGTGTATCTGGCGCAACTTTCTCTCAGAGGGAAAGTACCAAAAGAGAAAGTAATATATGCAAGCGTGAGAGAATAGATTGATGAGAGATGATGTTGACGATTCTGTCAGGCGTGATATTAAATGCATTCCTGATGTAAAACATGAGGAGCTACTCTCTTTCCCCCTTTCTCCTCTTCATCTACTCTGCCTTATCCTTTCATTCATTGCGCATTCCACTACCACAGACCCAAAACACTGTTCCCACATACCATAAAATTTTCATAAGCAAGCGAGAAAAAAACATTTTATCAATTCATCTCTTCCTCTTGTTTAGAAAGGTTGTTGGTTGATCCAAATTGTTTGTTATGTAAGTAATCCAATGCTTCATTTTACACCACTCAGAGAAAATCGATTTGTTTTTCTCGCTCTTTTCCCAGCCAACAATCAAGAAACAAACAACTTGTCAGTGTTTTTCATTTAAACTGCATTTTAACACAACATTTGATCATATCACCCGTCATAATCATTACTATCTTGCAATAAGTGATGAGAACATCTCCAAAGAGACGTCAGTTTCTGTCAGCCTCTGTCTTTTTTCCCTCCTGTTTGATGAACGAGTACACAAAGAGATTACAGTGTAGAGACCTGGTGAAAACCCGGAGTATAGAGCGTAACGGGATCATCCGGGTCAGTCAGTCGTCATCTCTCGTATTTTCTTTTCTCCTTTCACTCACTCCATCATCATCTATATATTATCATACACTCAGGGAAAAACATGGATTATAATATACAAGTATAGATCGCCCTCCAATTTTTAAGCTTCTGCTTTCACCTCTCTTTTCCTTTAATCCAAAAAGTACAAAAAAACATGAAAAACTGGAATTGAAACTGGAAAAAAAGGCTTGGACAACAATGGGAGCGTGAAGTTGATGAAAATTGAAGCAGACATGTACACGTGCATTTAGTCCAACCCTTTAATGTAGAGAATTGATTTGATTGTGTTTTTTCATAAGCATAAAAGACGTAAAAATACTTTTCCCTTCCTTACTTCATGCATTTTCCCCTCTTCACTTGCACAACTGCCAATTTCTCGTTTGTGAAAACTGATCCTCTTAAATTTGGTATGAGAACCAGTGCTCAAATTCACATCTCAAATTTAGACAAATAGTTGGAACAACTTGCATAATATGTAAGTACACACCTTTTTTTTTCTCTCTCTCTCCTCATGAGAAAATGTTTCCGGATATTTCTACACATTGTTCCCGTCAAAATCTTACGACATGTATTACATCATTCTTTAGTGATGTTGGTGTGAGCCCAGTTTACCTACTCGTTTCCGCCTACGCTCATTTTAAGAAAGGGGAACGCAACGCAATAAAGTTTTTTTTTTATAAAAAAAAACGATGAGAATAGATGGGTGAAGTTAAGTGGAAGAGGTAGAGTGTTACATCATCACATGTACTTTCTTCCTGTTGTGTCATCAATACACGACCTGTGACAATGAAAAACTGACGTGAAGACTGAGGCTGTGTGTTTAGATTCTCATAAGATCTTATTTTTAGTACTCTTATGAGTTCTTCGTTTACAATACGTGTATATTTACCTGTTTAAAGTATTTTCTCATGAAACTTCAATGTTTGCTTAAGGCTTGTGTATTTATTTTTAAAAATTGAGAATAGGATATAAATGGAAACGGTTGTTATATTCTTCTATCGTTTTTTTATTTCTTGGAAATATGTTGTACATATTCGCTTTCATCTTGTCAAACAAGATTGATTTGTAGATTGAAATTCCTGACACAGCATAACATCTAGATACAAAGAAGGAGAGAGGGAGAAAACGAGCATGGGCAGTGGAGCAGGAGAGCGTGAAGGGAAAAAACGAGAAAAAAATAGTACTTCTCAACTCACAAGGCAAAGTATTTTCATGGGTCGCAGTATAAAAAGTAAGGTATCTCGTTTCAATCTTGAATTTAAATATTAGCTTGTTAAAGAATAATTCGAGATACTAGATACACCCAAAATTTTGAACAATTCAAAGGAAAATAGCTTCATACAACATATATTTCAATTTTTTCTCTGCGATGTTTGAAATCTCTCCTTGTAAGCTGCCACTGGATGATGAATAAAGGAGGAATGGGGAAAATACGGGAATAAAATCTAACTTTTACATACTGATGACTTTAGATAAGCTGCTCCTTGTTCAGTCACGCACTTGGGGCATGACGGGATTTCGAAAATTCTTCCAGAATTTTACGACCATCTTGTAAAAGTAAAACGCATATTCGTAAGCATCTTTTCCTCTACAGAGAATTATTTGGGTCATTTACCTTCTTAATACAAGACAAGGTAAAAATGCGTTTCAAATTGGTGGAACATAAAAACTCATAAAAAAAACATTGACAACCCATGCCAAAATGTTTGGAATCCTCTAATGAAATAGTTTGAATCACTAGACCATAAACTAGTCTATAGAACATATTTTGTACATGAAAATGAGAAATATAAATTTCCTTCTGAAATCTATCATCATAATAGCTACTTATCCTTAGACTAGCTGCTTGATTAAGTGGCTCTATCATGTAATATCTATAAAACATATAATATCATTTTTTTACAACAGCCTCCCTCCAATTTGATGAATTCTCAGATACTTTATTTCTTTTTTGTGTGCATGTGTGTATGCTCAACAAATATTTGCTGATCAACTATAATAAATACTTTATGAGATGGGATGAGAGAGAGAGAGGGGGAAGGAGGCGGATGTTATCACACAAAATATACATCGAGGAAAAAAATTCTAATCGAATCCAAACATGCAGAAGAAGTAAAGTTGATCTTCGCTTATAATGATGATGAGGAGAAAGCATGCATAGCCAAATAGCTTTCTCTACGAATGAATCGCATGAATCAATATAGAAAAGTAGAGGAGCATGTAAAATGATACGGGGATGATCATCATCATTGATTTTTCTTCTTTCCACAGTTCTTTATACATATAAATCCTACCCATTGGCAAATAGGCTTATGGCAATATTAATTCACCAATTTTTGCCACAAGTAGTTTGTTACTGGGATCATTACCATCATGATTATTTCTACGACGATCATGATAATGATGATTGCCACAAAATTCATCCATTTTCGTTTCACTCACTTTTATCGAGCACACACACCACACAATATTCTACACTTATGAAACTTTCTAGAGAGCTGTTCTTCTCTGGAGGGATTCAATTATTTACACATTGTGGTGATCATCATCATCGTGATCAGAAGTAGCCAACATATTATATGATGATTACGATCAGAGATCCTAACAACTTTCATTTCCGGTATGCTTTATTATACTCCAGTGGAATAATTGGGTCAGTCAAATATTATATTAGGATGTGTGCACACACACAATATACTTACGACATATTCTTATAATCAATTATTTCCAGACATATTATGCAAATTATATTATCACACACTCCACAAAATTATGCTCATTTTTACTGTTGCTCATTTTAACTTTTCACCATCATTAAAACTTTTTTTCGCCCACGAATTGAGAAAAATAAAAGAAAAGAGCTTCTGGTGGCTTCCCTCTCTCTGGAGAACAATTTATACCAATTTCAGCACCACCAACTCCACCACACACACACACAAAATACTAGAGTGAAAATTGACCTAGGCTAGTAGGTGGAGAAAGTAAAAAAAGAGAAAGTGAAAATATTATCCGAGTTATTATCATTGCCAGTCGTAAGCAATTACAGAGTAGATACTTTCTCTTCATCTATTTTTTTCTTGGAGGGTTATAAAAAATATTATACATGGTCTGCTTTCACCACTCTACACTTTTATCTTATCATCGTAACTATCATGCACACCGTTTATATATTCGCTTTGCTCAACTTGCACATGTTTAGCACTTGAAAATATGAGCGATAAACGAGCAAAGCATTATCATCTTCACTCCAGAACGTTTAGTACTTTCACCGAAAACGCCTTGGTTTTCTGAGTGCATCATCATTATCATAGTATCATATCACTAAAAGGCTTTTCCCTATTTCCTGGAAAGGGGAGAAAGTAGGAAAAATACATTTTAAAAACTCGCTATTAAAATTATGATGTGCTGAAATTTGTTTACTATTTTTTTACAATGAGTGAAAGTTTCCCGTATTTTTCTTACTGAGAAATACACAAAGTCGTTAAAACTTTAATCAGCTTGAAGACAGAGAGGGACGGATAGAGATGCCCTATGGACTGGAGAAACTGAACACTTTCTTAATTTCTAACAGCTTTTCTTATAGCGCATAAAAAACTGTATCCTTCCCCCTTTTGTTTTTCTTTTTAATGAACTTCATCTGGGGAGAAAGCAGGAGAAAATGCGTTTACATTTACTGTTAGTTATAACTTACTAATGATTTCCCTATAGTTATAGTTTCTTTCTAAAAGCTGTAGTTCCACGTATCTCTTTTCACCCTTCATCTACAATAAAGAAAGATTGGAACGAATGCCTCCGGACCTAATCAGAAATTTTTCTCATGCGTTTTTTTTTTCTTTTTGTTCATTCATCCTTTCTCCAAAAAAATATAAAGAGATACGTGGTGGAGACCAAGATCTTGAAGAAGAAGATGTCCTTAACAAGTCTAGTGGAATGTTGTGCATCGGAAAAATATGGAATTTTTACGTTCTCTTTTGTTTCCTTTTCTATTTTTCATTGGTTCAGGTGTACCTTTTCCCATGATTAGAAAAAACGATGATGGCATATGGCATTGAATACCGAATCTTTGGAAAAATCTCAGTTGCTAAGGAAGAATTGTTTAAATTTTATGATTGCCATAAAACTTTATTAAAATTAAAGTTTTACTGAATAATTAAGAAAAGTCTATTTTCCCTCCCGGTATTCAATTCAATTTCCATTGTTATCTCTGAGCATTCACTCACCTGTAAATCAGAGCATGTGTTTTGAAAGTACTTATTTTAAATTACCTTTGGCATATAAATTGAGCTTTCTCCAAAAAAGACACTTTCAGCCAATCATCATTTTTTCTCCACTCTTGTTTTACCCGTAACAGTAAATCAAAGCGTAAGTAGATCGGTGTGTGTCTTTTGCTCTTCCTCTAGACAAACTGGAGAAGATAGTTAAAGTGCCATCAAACTTTCTTTTTACCTGTTTCTTCCGTGTCATTAATAATTACATGACCTAAATTTCTCTTGCAACTTTCTTCACGGCAAACATATATATTCATAAGAGACTGGCCTAGCCTATAATGTCCGCTGTCTTTTTTCACTAGTGATATTTACACTCATGTATACACGCGCCTACATTTCCGCTTTGTTCACTCAACTGAAAATACATGAAGAGCCAGCAGAAAAGTTGAAGCAGACGGTAACCGAGAGATAGAGGAAAAGTTTACATGAGTTGCATATTATACCATCTCACCCCGTGAAAGAGAGAAAGTTTCATAAAAAAACAAGGAAAGATCCTTCGTCTCGTTACAGATTCATAAGATATGCATATAGGTATATAGATGCACACAAACACCATATTATTATGTATGTCATCCAAGAGCTCATAATGATATCCCTTGCATTTCCCTCAGCTTTCTCTCAGCGACAGGCACAAACAAGCAATAAAACGTATGTCGTATGGTTATGTAAACATGAAAATTCTCAAACATGTGAAAAGACTGGGTACACACACATACACAAACACACACTCCTCTCTCTCTCTCTCGGCTGGAGAGATGAACGATGAAAGTAGATCGCCGTTTTTTTTTTGTAAATGAGTCTCGAAAATGACGATTTTCTCGTACAATATGCTTCATCAAGGATGCAGGGCGTTTTCCCATTCCTTTTCATCGGAAAGAAGAATATGTCACCTAATGAGGAGTTTAAACTGTGTATACTTGAGTACATGGAAAAGGTGGAGACACCATCAAGCAGTGGTATATGGTGATAGTGCGGCCGTGGTGGTGGTTTGGTTAAGAATGGTGGGAAAGATGGGAGAGCTAACAGAGGAGCAATATATGAGGAAAATGTTTCTACTTGAAGAGTAATAGCAATAATGATAATAATAATAAAGGATGATCCGGAGGATGGCAACAACAATAACAACAATAGCAATAAATCTTTTTTCCCTGTAAAACGTGTTTGTAGTCAAAGTACTGCCATTGGAGCGGAACAAGAGAGGTGGATAAAATAGAAAGTATAAAATGTGTCACGCTTTTGATTACATTATTAGTATCAGTTTGCCTCCCCCATTTTACTCCCTCCAGTTTTCCCCTCCTTCCATTATGAGGAATGGATAAAGACGCGACAGAATTGAAAGTATGTCATCCTCAATTTCATAAAAGCGCGTGGAGTGAAAAGTTTTGTAGGAGAGAGAAAGTAGGTTGAAAAAAGGTATGAATGTATGTATTTCATTGTCTGCTGAAGAGAAAGAGGAAATCCAGGCCAGGTCAGGTCATCCGTGTTGATAGAGAAAAAAACTGTACATGTGTGCACGTTAACAAGGGATTATACGAAAGAGAGATGGAGGGAAAGAGGATGTTTCCTCATATTATTATTATTACTTTCTCCTCAAAATATATTAGAAGCAGGAAGGTTCAACTTTTCCCTGTGCATGCATGAGTGCGTGCCTTTACATGCATTTATGTAATGATATGGGATGATGATGCCTTGTTTTCTTCCATTCTATTTACTCTAGTGAATGGAGAGAGAGAAGAGAGCAGTGAAGAGAGAGGGAAAAAATTCTAGTTTTGTTTGTTGTTTGAACAACACACAGGCACACACAAATACTTTTTTCCTGATGCATTTTCACTTTTTCAAAGTGTGTCACAAAATGTTACGAAACTGAAAAATGTTCCATATACGGTAAAATGGTACAGGAATGATTTCTGGTGATTTAACGAGCTAAAGAGGAAAAAGGGAAAGTGGATCAGATATTATAATACACAGAGATGTACACATACACACCGTGAGAAATATAATGACACGGCATCACGATTTGTTGTGGTGAAAGCTGGGGAAAGTAAGAGAAAGAGGGGGAGGAAATGTGTGTGTGTCCTTTTTATGAATGTATGGAACTGTGTTAGGAATTATGATGCTGGGATTATCATGTGATTTATTTCCCGTGAAAGTAAAACTGGGTTGTTTTCTGTGCATGCATCATAGTCACCTCTGTATCTCTTCTAGTTTCACCGACAAGTCCAAGAGCTAATGCTTCAGCAAACTACAAAGAGATGAGAGAGAAGAGTATGAAATACACTTTTACGGATTACACGAGCAGGCTATAGTGTGGTTATGGTTTTTTGGGTTGTGGCTTCAACGGGAAGGATGGGACAGTACGAGAACGGAGAAGAAAATTGGGTCAGGAAAACAACGGAAAGTTTCAAATTTAAGGGCATTCGATAACCACACGTTGTGTCATGTGCTATATATAATACAAAGTTTAAAAAAGGCTTTCACCCCATCAGCAGATAATCACATGTTTTTGCTTCTCTTTCACATTTTTTTATACACAAGAGATGATATATATATTTTAGACTGTATTTGAAACAATATCGAAATCACTGTTTATTGATCTGATATATATGAAGCAATCAGGTAAACACAACTAGCAGATTATTTTGGTCTCTGACCCATTTTCTTAACCGAGCACACGTAAAAGTTAAGTAGTAGTGGCTGCAGGGTAGAAAAAGGAAATTTGTAGGTAGCCGTGGTATTTGGCGACTGTCGTGTGGTTAGCAAAACTTTCACATTCTCAAATAGGGAAACCGTCTTGCTTGAAGATATGGAGAGAAAGCAGGAGAAAACTAGGATGAGTCAGCAAGGAGGAGAAAAGGAAGTGGGAGAAAGAGAGGGAGAGAAGGAGTATTAGCAGGGATTAATGAAAATTGAGCGTGTTGTCGTTGGAGAAATCTTCTTCCTCAAAAATAAACTTTGAATGAGTAAACAACCTAATGAAAATGAGCAAGTTGACAAAAAATAAGTAAAAAGGAGAGACAGTCAAGTGGGCAGAGAAAGTATGCAGACTTGCAGTGGAAAAACCTGTATGGACAGAAGCAGCAGCACCCAACTCAACCACAAGAAGAGCTAGTAAAAAGAGAGGAATTTACGATTATAAAGGAAAAATTTCTCATGATAAAAGTAAAAGTATTAAAAACTTTGTTACTAAGACTTATTCATGCAAGTAGACAGAAGAGAAGGGAAAGTTTAGGTAGGTAAAAACACAAAAGTAGAGTACACAACTCTATTCCATAATATCCACTCTAAACATAACATTGATATTCCAGTGGTGGGAGGGGGATGTACTGCTAGTGGTACGCTTTATTATAATGAGATTTTTGTTTTCATCTAATGGAATGCTATTACATCCTCAATGCGTGGGAAACTCTGCGACTCTCCGTACTGATCATGTGGAATGGTCTGGAAGAAAAAGAGAAACATGGAGGGAAACAGAGGATGGATATATGGAAAACAGAGTTTTTTCTCGAGTGTTTGGGAAGAATCCAAAATAAACAATTTTATAGGCTTCAAAGTTAACTTCCTTATGTCATCACAAAAAAAAATATCGGGGTAATTAAAATCTTTACGGGAGAGAAAAACTACTAGTGGATAAACAACATTTTGTAGCTAGATTCTAGTAATTAAGCACATCTTGTTCATATCAACCTTTTCACTTTCTCCATAGAAACGGAATAATCTTTTCGGTATCGCCACTTTGAACTTGGGAACATTTACTCCAAACAAAAGCACTCAGAGTCGACCTCTTTTCTTTGAAACTATATTTAAATCTGGGAAAATATTGTACTATTTGTACATCTCTCTGTGTAATCCGCTTTTCGTTCATCTCATCAAGTCGCAAATAACTCAAAGGAGAACTCCTCCATGGAATTCATTAGCTGTAAAAAAGGCTTAGCTTATTATTTATTATTATTTACATTGCCAGCAAAAATTTAAAGTATTTAGCGAAAGCTCTCCATCTACTCAGATATTCATCGAAATAACAAGGAAAAGCGAGGCGGATTCGTTATTGTGACATTTTCCAGCTGTTTATTTTTTATCATTTTATAGATCCTCATTTCCTCTGAAAGGACCACTGGGATGCATATACTTTCCTGGAAAACAGCATCCGGTGGAAGAAAAAAAGAATTTCTACACTTGAAACTTTTTTTTCATCTTCTGTATCGTTGTATGCGGTCGGTTTACGCAATGCATTTTCAGTTTTGTAGAAGAGTTTTTCCTCCCTGAAAACTGTTTAGAGCACCCTTGAGCTCCATATTGACAGAGAAAGTGGGAAAGGGAAAAAACACGTTAAAAAAAGAGTATACCAATATATTTACTGAGAGAAACGCTCCCGGAGCGCTCTTAAACTGCATCTTTTTCACTTACTTCTCCTTGCAATCTCCACTCGACAACTTTCTCCTCATATATTTTAGATGTAGATATATATTTTGTGAGAAAAAAGAGCGCGTTCCTTCTTCTTCTTCTCTCCCTCCATTTCACAATGACATGACATGATCAAAAGCATGAGCACAGCAGTTGGAGAACGTATAGGGTCCCAAAGCACTGCTTTGATCTTGATCTTATTCCTTTCCTTTGGAAGAAAATTTACATATTATCTTCTTCCTCCAAAGTCGTTTTTGTCGTTGACTGGCTAGAAAACGGCGCTATCGATGAAGAAGAGGTAAGTTACCAGATTTTATAGGGAAAAGGCAGACACGATGCTAGAGGGAAAGTAGACTTCGAGGTGGAATCCTAAATATAGGCCTTGTGTGGTAGTCACGACAGACCACGAGAGAAACCCCACGTGTCCTTTATAGAAAGGAAGGAAAACATTTTTAAAGGTTTTTAACAAACTTTTCAGATGTTTTGTCTGTCTGTGCTGTGGAGATGAAAGAGTGTCGCAACTTTGTGAAATTTTCCGTTTTAATGAGAATATTAATTTCGGAGTCTTCAATAAAACAAAAAAAGTTATTCTTGAGAGAATGGAATGAAAATGGAAATCTAATGTTGATGACGATGATCAAGGCGTGCAGACATGCATACACACATACACATCATTGTTTTCAAAGTCAGTAGAGTGTTTAATTAAAAAGCTAAAGTCATGGAGAAAGCGAGATGGAGAAAGAGAGTTTTTTACATTCTTAATTGATTTACGTTACGTATGCAGGTTGAGTCGTCATCAGAGAATGCAACGTTAAGCACAGATAAAAAGCAAAAGTTATCTTTTTCAAGAAAAACAATTTTCTTGGCCTTGATCTTATTTCTGGGAACGAAGAAAAGGGGAAAATAAAAGAAATCTGTTACCACCGCGTAGACCAAAAAAATGGAGCTCATCCCAAAAATAAAATCGTGGAAATATAATCACGAGGCTTTCTCTTATTTTCTCTCTGGTTTCAGCTCTCTCTCCGAGTCTGAAAGACATATCAATGGGAACGTTGGGAGTCATGCTTTACACTTGTTTTCAACATGGGGCTCTAGATAGCTGTGGAAATAAGAGCTTTCATTTGCATTTTAATTTGAAATTTTTGCATTTTATCTCATTCCGTCCACATTTTCTTCACTATAAATTGTACCTTTGTTGGTGTAATAATGACCGGCGATGCAGCTTCGGCTAGAAAACGTCTGCTCCGTCGACGCCGCAAAGGGATGTATGGATAATTCATTATTCTTGAGTTTTCAACAAAAAAGGAGATGCTCAGTGAAGCTTGTGCATCTCAAGGTTGCGGGCACCATCAAATAAAAAGAAAGTGTGGAAGACTTTTATTTTCTAATAATAAAAATTACAGTCAAAGTAAGATTTCATAAATTTCATGGAAACGCAGAATGCATTGCCGTCATATTTATTAGGTTTTGATTCGTTTAATTAGGGAATGGGTTGAACCTTTTTTGCTTTATGGAAAAGTGTAATTATTGCAGTAAAAGGAAACTGGAGAGAGTTTAGGGAATAATTAAATGCTGGATGGGGAGCAACTGGATATAAAAGTCAAGGGAAACAATTAAGGACTTACTTTGATTGAAATGTTGCATGGAATAACCAGATTCATACTCGGTTATACTTAATGCCTGCCGTGTCTACTCTATTTAACACACTGTACTTTTATTCGAGATTTACTTGGTCAAAGTCTATTTAGAAATGTTTTATAAGAAGCTATGCTCTTAACGAAAAAAATACGGACTACCTACTTCCGTTGAAATTCCATAGAACTTTATTTACAATGAATTTTATTCAAAGAGTTGCACAAAAACATATTATTCTTATTGCCGGTTCACCATCTTGTGTAATTAAAATTTGCAAACAGGGATTTCATGGAAATTGCTTATTGTATAGAGGAACAAACAATACCTTTTATCTGTGAGCGAGCTCCCATGATTTTTACATTTTAATTACTTAGAGTACAATTTAGAAATGTTTTGTTTGTTCCTCGAGAAATTCCGGGAAGGAGTTTTCAATATGCCACTACAAATCAATCACATTTTCCAGAGGTTTCTCTGCTTTAAGCTTCAAACTACATATATCTTCACATGGTGATATTAGTCATTAGTCTAAGAAATACTTCTTTCCTTTCAAGTCGTCTTAACAAACAGGCTTGATGTAATTGCCCTTTAACTTTCTCCTCCTCGGACGACCAAAGAAACTGGCAGGAAGCCCAAAAATTTTCCTACTAACAGTCAATAAATTTGCCGTCTTACTTAACATCACACAAACAACTATCCCACCGGTGAAAGTGCAAGTTAATATGAAATTTGGAGAAAGTGAGAGTGTGAAATTGAGAAATTATATGACAGAATCGTGCACTCCACTTTGTCCTCTCACATATTATACTTTCTCGCTCTTGATCCAACAATACGGCAATAATAATAATAATAATCTTCCAAATTGCTACTTATGCTAGTCGACACGATAGCCTTTCTCCTTTTTCATCCTACTCGTTTTCTCCTCCTTTCTCCCTCTGATGAATTATTGCTGCCAAATAAATAAGCTCTGTTGAACAGAAGCAGAAGGAGCACAGCGTTGGTCCGTTGCTTTTTCCTGTGATTTTCACGCGTCGTTGGCTCCCAGCTCACAGACTTCCTCCGACAAAATTTCGTAAGAAGTACACACACACATAAAAATACAAGAGCACAAGTTTACTATAGACATTTCCAAGATGCTTTAAATGACGAATACACATACATATATGCATCCTCATCACTATCAACACACTTGCCACTTTCTCGACTAAAAGGCGAACTTACTCCGTTTTCCAATTCATCATCATTCACGCATTTCCTCTCAGAATGACTGACTTGCTCTTGTTTTGCTGTGGATGGGCCGAAAAGGGAAAGCAAGAATGGGAAAAACTTTCACCCGATTTAGTGAAGAAAACGTAGGGGCTTGGGGAGAAAGAGGAGTGAAAGTCATCATAATTATTATTATCATGATGGGAAACGATGATGATGAAAAGTGACAAAACGACGTCTCGAAAGACACGTTCTCGTCGTGAGATGCTTTCCTCTCCTCATCTTTTTTTTTGTCCTCGCCGATTGACTTTGTGGAGAATGAGGAGGAAGAGAGAGATGAAGAAAGAAGAGCGGTGAAAGTGGAGTAAAGGAAAATGAGCACGTTTTACTCGTCCTTCTTTGGAAAGTGACAGGCTTTATTAGTGACTTGTCTTAAAGAGCGGAATGGGAAGAAACATTTTAACTAGAGCTTGGCCCCTATACGTGAAGAAATATGAAAGCTGACAAGCTAATTACACTAATTAACAGTACGGCTGAGTAATTTTCTATAGAAAATGAATATTATATAGAGCTGATGATGATGAGGACAAATATGTCGACCATCAAAAAAATTTTCATTAGAGGACAAATAGGCTTTCTTCCATTTCCACATTTTTTCCAAGAGGAAAATACTTTTTTCCTCCAGCTTGTGTGACCTTGACTAAAAATCTGTATACACTTCCCTTCCGTTACGACTGACTTGTTTTTCTTTGAGAATAATTTCACGGGACGAACTGTTCCTGCTGTTTCTATCCCCTTTCTATTCAAGCTTCTCAGTACTTGACTAACTGATTCATTCATTTCCCAACTTGCAATCTTCCCTCCATTTTCGCAGTCTTTTCCTGTCAAATTAACCGTCAAACTGTCCTTCCAACTTCTCGTCTTTCCTGTCCCCTTTTCTCTTTCTTCTTGATATTCGTCCTTCCCAAACAACACCAGAGCTCATAAATACACATCTTATGCGTGCACACATGAAGAAAAAGAAAGCTAGGAATTCATCCGGAATGAAAAGTTAGGGAGAAAGAAAAGAGAAAAAATATCCACTCTTTTCAGAGTTTCTTCTTTTTTGTTTGTTTCTTCATTTCTCGTCACATCCTCGTTCCCCTCATTATCATCACCCTTTTCCGAGTTCCTACTCAAAATAAAAACTTTCTTTTCATTTTGAAATAAACGTGTAAACTGAAAATGAAGTGCAGTGTTTTATAGCTACAGTGACAATCCAGTGGTGTAATGCTGCATCTCCAGAGTTTCAATGCTGTCATGTATCTCATATTATGATGATGATGAGGGTACATCATTTTCTTCATATTTTTTGTGCGTTCAGTTGTTCCTCCTTAAGACCGTCGTCTGGGGAACCCTGCAATATATCACTGTCATGTGTATTAATAATTTACAAGAGGAACGGGAAATATGTAAACTTTTTGAAGGAGGGGAAGAGGAAACATGTCCAAAAAGGAAAAACTTTTTGGAACAATTTACCAAGTAGCAAGAGAGAATGGTTCAGTGCTTGCATAATAATCAATAAAAAAGGCAATTGCATTTATGGAACTCCTTCCAGCTTTCCGACACCAAACTAACAATTATAATGATGAACTTGAGTCAAGAGCGTGATAATCGCGCGAATGTGAACGAGCACGAACCTGTGTTCATCGTTGCGATACCATCTTCAAATTCATGTACAATAAAGAAAAGACGATTCAATGTTAAAGTTTAGGTTTTACAACGGAAAAAGAAGAAAACAAGTTGAACATAAAATGATGAAGGTATTGCTTCCAGGCATTCCTTGAAAAGTTGAGTCGAAAAATTGCAAAACATTGTATTACTCGGCTAAAATGTGTTTCATGTGGTTAACTGATAGTACCTACAATCCCTTCTAGGCAATTTCAGCCTTTTCCAAGTTTTTGGGAACTGTTCCCACACCATTTTGTCCAGAATATGCTTTCACTTTTCCAATAAAAGATAATCTACTTATGAGTATCAAACCTAGCATTTTCGTTGTCATTTCTGTAAATCCTTTGTTTTCTCGTGTATTTGTATAAGACATGTTGATATTCAGTAATATTATTGTGGTGTATACTTGGAAGTAGGTTGTATTAGTTGCTGAAAGGAATATGTGGTGGCTTGGTGGTAGGTGCAATGATGAAAAATGGGAGATGTAAGTGCATTTTCATTGTCGTCGGGTGGCATTGAATTTCATCTCAGAGTTTGATCCTGTGTGCACGTCTTGCAGGCAAGTCGCTTTCTCCCTTGTGGCGAATAGGGAAGTATATAGCAGTCAGATTGCGTTCCATGCTTTTCATGATGTCGTGCCATGACTGCAACTGACAAGGCCTTCTCATTTTGCCCAACATTTTGTACGTTTTAATTGACAACCAGACAAATTCAATAAGACAACTGGTGTAACATTTTTTTCTTGCTTCGTGTTATATTCCTTTTTTGGAGGAAAGATTACCATGAAATACTAATTTTGGAGGAAAAGCCAAGAAACCAGTGTCGTTTTTCTGATGTTGCAGATTGCTTAATACAAGGAATGCGGTTATCGTGGCAGTCCGGTATATACAATAAGAAAAATCAAACATCAAAATATACTTTCGGCCAACACTTTAGGAGTTTACCTTGTAATTTGGAATTTCGCAATTGGAACAGATGGTTGTCTTCTGTGAGGGTTTACACGTGCTTATCGATTTTCTACTGTTGTATAAAGCCTTCGTTTTTCATTTCGTCTTTCACACGATAAATCAATCAATTAATTTCACAATTCAAGGCCGTCTAAATATATTCAATTATTCACTTTTACTCGTTCCCTTTCAAAACACAAAATTCACACATTCCCCAACAGCTTCATTGACTAATGTTGCGCTGCACCTTACCTGTCAAATCAACCCAAATCTAATTCGCGTTGTGGCTAATCCTCAACTGTATATTACCAGCATGCCTCCGAGGAATTTGGAATATGTTGACCTTGGTACTTGAAGGCAGAAATTAACACGAAAAAAAATCGCCACACAATGCATTAAAAAGCAGTGTATCATCTGAAGTACGTCTTTCACTTTTATATTCGCATTTCGATCATCTCTCCATTCCAACACAGCTGCCATACAGAAGGGAGAGAAAAAAATCTGTCACAAAAATCATGTGGCAGGAGAAAGTGGCCACAGCAGTAAGCTTTTCCCTCAAAATCGCACTGTTTTTTAAAAGGAATTTCCCCATTTTTTCATACTTTACCTTTTATGTTTGCACAAATCTTCCAATGAAAATATAGATATAGAAGGAGATCAACATGATCGAGAGAAAGGGGGAGGGAGAATGAGAGAGAGGCAAAAGGATAAAGAAAACAGAGAGAAAATCCTCTCTTGGTTCCCTTTTTATACCGAGTGAAAGTGACATGTAGCATATTACTTTTATTGTTATTATACCTTCACACAATAGACGATAGAATGCAATTACACGACAGTAAGCCCAGATGGGCGTCCCTCTTCCCTTTTTCCCCGATTTTCCCATGAAAGTGAAAAAAGTATATCAATATTCCGCTCAAGTCTCGCTTTTGCTCTGGTCCATAGCCTCTTACTCTTTGTGGGAGAGAGAAAGTCGACATTTGTCTATATAACATGATCAGAATCATGGTCGTCGTCGTCATGTAGATTGTGGAACGGTTATAATATCGACCACACACACACAGATCGTATCAACTGTGAAGTAATGCGACATTCTTAAGAACTTCTTATGAATACGATATTAAAGGATCAGAGAGTTGAGGCCACTAGTACCACCGCCATAACAACTTTCACTTCATCTTTCTTCTTTTTTTTTTATCTTTTTTGTCGAACCGAATGCTACTTCAACCAGAATATAATCCGGTTAAGAACGTATTTTTTGTGAGGGATAAAAACAACTTTATCATCGATCCAGTCTGTGTGTTTGTGTGCTTTCTCTTGCATGTAAATGTTTTTGTGGGAAAAGGTAAAGTTTTAGAATTTTATTCAATTTGTAACACAATTAAAATGTCTGTCAAATCTGATTCGGGATGTGTGCGTGGGAGTGCAGTATTTGCGATTCTCCTCTGAAAAATATTTTGCAAACAACTGAAAATAATTACCAAGTTTGCTTGTGTTTTTGGATGGATCACAATGGAGGGTAAACAAAACAATTGAATTTTAGTTGAGGGTAAAAACTTACATATGGCATCTATTAGCATGTGGAGAAAGAGTTCCTTTCTTTCTCCATGCACAACTGAGTTCCTACAAAACAATAGTTAAGAAGGCTGTCTCTCTCTCTCACACTGTCTGAAAATGGAAGACAGTTGCGTGTGAGATTTTTGCGACAAAACAATTTCATATTGCTATTGTTATGAATGTTGTTGTTTCCACGAAAAGAAAAACAAAAAGAGAAATCCCTCTGCCTTCACAACTTTTGCCAACTTCTCAGAAAGAAATGCCGCCATCACAATATGATGTAAAGCCTGCATTATATTTTGTATATACATGGTTTATATGGCATAGAAAAATACAGTATCCCTCTTTTATCCTTTCCTTCTCTCAGTTTTTGTAATGAAATCCAAGAATGAAGGAAATATATTATGCCCTTTTGCCATGTACGAGAAAGCCAAAAGGTGTAAAAGTGGTATTTTACTGGGAAGCTTTACACTCTTCCCCACGAAAATATTTTTTTCACTCCTTCTCCTTCCCCACTTTCACCACTCACGTCTATGTTTCTTCGTTAATATTCTCTCATCTGTCTTCATTATGCTTGAAGAAAGCGATCAATTTCCGGATTTCCTCCTTTCATCAACGCCAACACTTTCCCCTTCCTTCCTCCTCTCAATATGTAGGAACAGCTCGAGCAATCGAATAAAAATAAGGAAAAATGGATTACTTAATATTACACCGTACACTATTGTCCCATGCATACTTTCACTCACTTTCCCCATCTTCCTTTTCCTCCTTTTTCCTCTCCACAGAACACCATTACCGCAACAACAACAACAAAATAATTTACTGGTGCATTTTTATTTACTTTCTCTCATGCTTTTGTAATCGAGTGACAAGTGTAAACAAACTGATGAGAATGCTCCTTTTCTCTTCCTTTCTCTTCTCCTGTCATCATCTGTTTTCACTTATGTCGGGTTATCCTCTCTCCGTCATTCTCGGAGTCACATTTTACTCTGCTCCTAAAGTGAGAACTCGAAACCCTGGAAAAACTGCGTTCTCTGCATTATATTACATTAAGTTACATAACATTACCATCATAATGAAATTGAAAAGGATGAGAAAGTGGGAGAAAAAAGGAACAAGACATTCTATGATGTCCTTGTGACAGCCATTATTTTCCCTTCTCCTATACATTATTATTCTCATTCTGTTCCCCCACACACTCGTCTTCTCTTCTTCTTCCTCGTCTTTTTTTGCTTCCTCTTCTTTGCACTACTTTTCCCAAGCATTTTGCATGCTGCCACTTTCTCCAAGACATCAT
The DNA here is from genome assembly GCA_034700605.1 of Willowsia nigromaculata. Classification (NCBI taxonomy): domain Eukaryota; kingdom Metazoa; phylum Arthropoda; class Collembola; order Entomobryomorpha; family Entomobryidae; genus Willowsia; species Willowsia nigromaculata. Next base: position 53,485 of record JAQIXX010000243.1, on the reverse strand, counting down.
ATTCCGTATACGATTGTCCCATAACATCTCTCCATTTTTTCTTCCCATCATATTTACTGGGCCTAACGATGTATGTTTGTGCCAACACGAAAAAAAAATCAGCCCGAGCTCCACAGATGAAGATATATCGCTTTGAAAGATTTCTCTTTCTTCATGGCTTTCTCTTTTTCCTCCTGGAGGCAATACTTGTTTCCTATATGGCACCTCACTCTATGCTCGTTGAATCCAAAGCAATGAGATTTTTTTTCAATTTTCCTCTCTTTCTCCACCTCCTCCTTTCCCTCCACCTTTTTCCTATTCGAACACCATTTTCATTTCCCCGTTGGCATTCTTCCTATTTCCTATCTCTATATACTTTCTGTCAACAGCTCTCTATACACTTTCCCATGTATATATTTTACGAGTGGATAATTCAATATCACCATTACATTCCGAAAGACATAGTATAGAAGAATAAGCAGTAAAAATTGATTTATTAAGGGAACCCAAAGGCAAAATTTATTATCACTTGCTCACCTTCATTTCATATTTTTCACCATTGACTCACAACTTTTTCCGTCTCCAATTTCACCTAAATCCTAGTTTATTTTTGCACAAGTATGGGTCATTCCGCACCGTCGACCTTTGGAAAAAAAAGAAATTTCAACTTTAAAATCAGTTATTTCCAAGCCGTCGTCATGACCTCCATTCATGGATCACTTTCACTTGAGTAATCAGTTTAGAATCTGATTCCACATGATAGGAGAGAAGACGATACCTGTCAAGTGCATTTTTTGAAATCTATCATCCACCAAAAAATATTCTGTTAGCACACCACTAACCAGAGCTCGACATTAGTTTCAATTCATAATAAAAAACCCGGAAAAGTTCTTGTCTCAGTACATCAACCCAACTTGTATACATTCACCCTTAACAAATTCTAGTAAAGAAAACGGTGAAAGTTGGAAGACAACCTCTCTCCTCAGCAACACGAATAGTGTATCTTGTTGTACACTTGAAGTAAAGTACGTTGAAAATCTTAGGAAAAAAGGAGAGCAAGCGGAAGTGTATCCTAAGATGTCTTCTCCATCCTCCTACAACTTTCACCATAGCAAAAACCCATGTATGTCCACATTCTTGTTTGAAACAGCATAATAATACTTTTTTATGCTGACACGGCACATCTCACACAAGTACACTCCAAAAATAGGGAATGTGATATGATTTTATTGCTGTCATCATGTAAACACACACATATATATATATATAAAGCACTTATATGATGTCTCACTCTATGTGAGTAAATATAGAAGAAATGAAGACAACAGCACAAAAAGGGAAAGGAAATTCATAAAAAATGCTTCCTCCCTTTTTACGCATACTTTACTCAAGATGTGGTGACTATCCTTTTGTGTGGAAAATTCCACAATGAAAATCCTCACCAATATATATAGACCGTCCATACCAACATTCCATTTTTCGAAAATGGATCCTGAAAAAGGCTGCAAAAAACTATGTTCTCTTTTTTTTAAGAATCTTCTCAGCATAGAAAAGAAACAAAGCTTTTTGGACTAATGATACTTTCACCAGAGTCCTGCCACAATATCTGCTGATTTATGGGGGAATGATTAAAACTCTGTGTGACAACTTGTCAGCTTGTTTGATATCAAAAATTATTTCTGAAACAAGAAGAAACTTAAAAAAATTAAATGTGACGCATCTTTTCATGTTACCTTCCTTCAGATGAATTTTCTATGACAAAACATTATGGAAAAAAGCGGGAGAAAATTTGTTTGACGGTAAAAGTTCATTAAAATTACATGTTTTTTCATGAAAAAATGTAAATAGCGTATTATGCCCATGTATAAACCGCTCAAAGGCATTTCCCAATTTCATTCGTTTGTAAAAGTACTCGTTTATTATTTACGGTGAAACACACACACAACCAACTATGGGATGTATACTGCCAAAAAGTTAAGCAACAGTAACAAAAATCTATGTATCACCATGCTCCCTCCCAAAGTGAAAGAGAGAAGGAGGGAGAGAGCAAAGTACCATTTTTCCAAGCCATTTCTCCCATCAACTACTTCCACTAGTAGAAAACACGTTGTGCATATCATATTCCCGAGCTTTCAAATCAACTTTTCCTCTTTTTCTTTCGACTCCTACTTTTTGTACTGGCTCTCTGATGCTGCGCCTGTCGTTCGTTATTACTGTTATTATTATTATTAAAGTAAAATATTTATACTGTATTTTTTCTCTCCTCCATTTCCGTGCGATATGAAAGTTGACTCTGTCATCGTTGTCGTGGCCGTCGTCACATGGAGAAGAAAAAACTACAAGAGGAAACATGATATGGCACGATAATATTTATATCATGTTCATATAACCGTCTGTGACAGATGAATGAGTGGTGTGTATGTGGAAAAGAGAAAACTGTGTGACTGGGTGGCCTTTTCATATATAGCTTTCACCAGAGCCGGAGAAAAATACTGTATTTTAAATGGCTTCTGGGCTTTTGACATGGCAACTCGCTACTTTTTCACTTTTCCCTTTTTTCTCCATCAAGAGAGAAAGAAATATGCCATTTTAAATGCATGCCGTCGTGTAAAAGAACTCGAATGAAATAACAACGGTAATAATATTCCCATCCTTGTTGGGTGTACCAGAGTACTCTATTCACCTGTCTCTGAGAGAGAAAGAAAAAAAGGAAAATAACATGTAATAATATTACAGCCATATATACAATGATGTGATGAGAAAGTACCTGGCCCTTTTATGGCCTGTGCTTAAAACAGATGACAATTGACTCAGCAGGGAAACAAAAGCCTACGAGTAGTAATAAGAAAATGTCACTCAATTTCTTCTCTTGTCGTTGGCACACATTGATATTCATATTATTATGAATAAAAAAACTACATTAGGAGTTATGACATATATAGGATGATGTGGAGTAAATGTATGTGCACATATATACTAGGTGTTGCTGACATGGTATGGGAGAGATGAAGGGAAAATAGCCTTTTCTCCGTCTCCTTTCACCGGATGATGGAGGTGATAAGAGCGGCGTTGTGTGCTTTCTCCACAACTAAAATTTCTTGTCATTTACATCTTTTATGTCGTTTTTTCGGCTGTTTATTGTACTGACATAAATTTAATAATATAATGGTCGCTTTTCGTGTTCCTTGTTTTTCATCAGGTTATAAAAAATTGAGAGATGAGTAAAATGGGGTGAAATTTCTCTATAAAATTGTCGTGAAAGAATGGTACCGCAGTTAAATTGCCAGGTTGCCTCCTAAAACACTGTGTATTTGTTAGAGATGCGCTTTTTATAGCCATTATCCTTGTGTCAAAAAGAGAATCATTGTTTTAATAAACAAAAAAGTGTGCAAACGAAGAATGATGATGGGTGTGTACACATTGGGTGATAAAATGATGTTGGCATGGATGATTGTTGGGAGAGAAGGAAGATGACTTTCTCTTGTCATCATTTTCTCTCGTCATTGCAATCGTAGTTGCTTTCACTTTACTCCAACTTAATCATAATCATGCATTTCACACACAAGAAGAAAAACCTGTCGTGTGGCTTTCTCTGTCGTGACTCTCGTCGTTATTATTCCTTTTTATTTATTTTCTCTGTGTGTATAAAATGACAAGAAGACAAACAGAGAAAACCCATTGAATTAATAAAAATAGGCGATTTAGCCCACAATGTTCTCCGAGTCGTCTGAGTAGACAAGTGAGAGAATAAAAATGTAAGGCAGCATGACGTCTCGGGATAGAGATGTCTAGGTACTGATAGAGAGCTGGAAAGAGAGACTCCACTATATACGGTGTCTTCTTTCTTCTGTGGTGAAAGTAGTGAAAGCTCATCTTGCGTGACCATCACCCACTACACTGGCTTTAACCACTACACAAAATAGAGTTGAATTTTTTGGGAAGCACGCCACGTACCCAAGTTTAGTCACTCCATGGCGGACAAAATGTAATTTATTTTCTTTCCCTAGTTTCTCTACTCGGCTAAGAAGACACAAGAAGAAGGGAAAAAAGAACAAGATGCTATGCATTTTACCTATTACATGTTTCACTCTGTGTGCGTGTGCAGTTCATAAAAAACTGGTGGACATACAACATCTATTATTAGACATATACAAGAAATACATCACAAGATATCTTTCCTTCCCAGCTTTCTCCCTCTCCGCTCTTCAATTTTCCCGACTGGACCCTCTCGATTTTCTCCTTAAGATAGAGAAAGCAGTTTATTTGCCAGAGAAAAAAAAGAAAGCAAGCAAACCAGTCAATCCTTCTTTTGTTACCACCATTATGTTGTTGCATTGTATCCAATGTCGTTCCAATATATACGCTTTTCTATCAACTCTCTCTCCCCCCAAAAGTATCATATTATTGCTGGATGGGTTTTTATCCGGGATTTTCGCATGCTTCTTTTTCTTTCTCTTGAGCAGACCCCCACAAAAAATGGGATTCTTCATGTTCATCTCACGAACACGGTTGTGATTCATCAGCGGAATATAATAAGAGGAAAATACTGAGACAGTACAATTCAGCAATAGTTTCACCGTTCTGGCTCATCTTTTCTTTGGCCACAATTTTTTGCTTAGTTTCGCCCTACCTATGTACGTATCTTATACAGCTGAAGGACAACCTTTGTGCAAAATGTACAAATGATTTTTTACGCCATTGGCTTTTAAATGTGTGCTATATTTTTCCTTCGGATTCCTCAAATCTATTTATGGGTTTCCAAATACATGATGCATCTCAATTTACCACTCATTTTTATACGCCTGCCATTTTTTGTATTGTTAGCATTTCTACTCATTGCGCAATACATCTTATGAAAACCTGAAGCTCTATGCAGTTTTCTTTCAAGATGAGCACAAAGAAATAATAAAAAATATATATCTCAGATATTTTTTATTGTTTACCTTCCACCTTATCTCCTCTATTTTATAGATATCTCTTGTTTGAAAGATGACTATATTCACATAACACTGATCTACTCAAACTTTTGTTCTTTGTTAGCTCAGCATTCGGATAATATACAGTGTATATGTGTGTCTGGCTCTAGATCAGACAATAAGCAGGGCATAATAAAAATGGCTCGTGTTCATCGCTCGTAATTTGATTTCGATAAGGTATTATGGCCGTCCGTAAAGATGGAATGGAGGAAAGAGAGAAAGCAGAACAAAAAAGATAACCATATTATTTCTTCTCTCTCTCTTTCTGCTCGGGGACCATAACATATTGCTAGAGAGAAACATGTGGTAGTGCATTGTCATGGAATGATCATAATAAACTGGAATCTTATGGGTTGTGTGTGGACTCTAGCATAAGTTACGACTTTGCCGAAGTAGGCTTCGCTGTAGGGAAAAATGGAGTCGTGATGTAGAGCGGCATGGAAACATTAAAACTGGTAGTTTTGACTGATTCCTTTTGTTTGCCTTTGCTGCAAGCGAGAGAAATGAACGGTTGAATGGTTCACAGTACATATTATAAATGCTGTGTATATAGAAGATAACGAAGGATTCCTCAACGATGAAGAGAAAGTAGCAAGACAAAAACTTGGAATTACCTTTTAAGTTGTGTGGAATAAAAGTAAGCAAGAGTCTTTATCAGACTACCTTGCACGAGCTCAAATAGAAGATAGATATAGGGAACAAAAAAGATACAACGAGAGAGAAAAAAAAGAAAAACTGATGATGTCAAGGAACTAATCAGCCTTTAAAACTTTCTCTTGTCTCATTCTAAGAAGTTCATTTTTAAAATATAAACTTTTCAACGACAACTTGCTATTTCTCTCTACGACGCACAAATAACATCGAAAACGCTGTAGAGGAAGACTTGGGAAAAGTGGAGCGATGGTGAAAGAAGTGGAAGAGGAGTCTCCACCAAACTTTTTAACTAACATACAAGAAGGGTTTTGATGACAAACACTAACTTTTGCAATTAGGCGCGCTTTAATTCCCTGCCCCGTGTGCAAAACTAATAGTAGTAAAAAAGTAAGAATATATTTTCATCTTAAACACATCTCTTATTGCTCTGCTATCTTTCCCTTTTTAAAAACACAACTTTTTAGCTTGGAATTAAATGGAAGAAATAAGCGTGCAAAAAGAACAGAAACATAAGTAGCTTTTTTTTCTTCCTCTCAAAATGGTCAAAAAGCTATCGATCCTCAGTTCTTTCTTTATTTGTGAGTATTTGTAGGTGGATACGAGGTAAAAGTTGTGTATGCTTTTGTAAGCATGGAAAAATGCTTTAATTATGTTTATATATCTGAAGAATATTCCCTGACAGATCAAAGAACTCTCTGTAGTTTTTTTTACCTCCACGAAAACCTTCTAATATCGCATTCGGAGTACATTAACAGCAATGACCAAAGGAGAAAGTTTATTTCTCTTTGACAAAAAAATATAAACTTCTCAAATATTTTGACTTCCTCCTTCTATCTTTGAATGGGAGCTGTTGTAGTGCTTTTTCCTTGGAGAAATCTACATTTCATCGCTTACTTTCATGTGGAACAAGAAGGGGGAAGAAAGCACCCACATACACCTACATACTTTCTCTCGCTTTTTTCAAACTTCCTGATTCGCTCACTCGTGAGCGAAAGAATTATCAAAAAAAGTTTTTTGACTTCTTCATCTTCTTCTCGAAAAAGCGAAATAATGACCGACCGCATGAAAAATCGAAAGATGAAAGAATTTTGTTTTCTTTATGACGCTGTCTAAGAAAGTGATGAGTGTAGTGACCAGGAAGAATAGATTTTTTTCTTATGCACTGCGAGCAAGTTTCACATACTTTGTTGATCATAATGATCCTTCCGGTCTCATCACATTGTCATCCTTTGACATGATCAACGTCTAGACAAATATTTCTCCTCAACTTTTTCCCATCTCTGCAGATTGTTGCTGACATTAGTTTCGTATGCTTTCACCATTTCCTGTTTTTCTTTCGAGTGGACAGAAGCAAAAAGAACTTTGGGGCAGAGCAATGGCCATTGATGATGATGTTAATGGAGAAGAAGTGCGCTGCTTCTCAATAATAAAGCAGTAATGCACAATAAAAATATTTTATATGCGCAGTGTTTCCTTTCCACTGAAAAGGTAGGGTAAAGCCTTATTTGTATGTATACATATTCTATTGTTGATTATGAGAAAAGATCAAAATGAGAGGGAAAAGGTGAACGACCCAAAGTCGCCATCACCAAGTTTTTCCCTTCAGTTAGCTGAGGAATGCCTTCACGAAGAAATATCTTTTGATCAAAAACATGAGAGCTTCTACCGGGAATGGAACGTGACATGACATTTTCGCAAGGCAAGCATCTTCCGTTAGTTCAAACGCTCTCGGCATCCTCCCATGTACCTATACATTATGTAGTTTTATATCTCGTTAATAGCTTTGATATCCACGCGAATAACTTCATGTGACCCATGCAACCCATAAAAAACTGCTTGGAGTAAAGTGAAAAAAAAGGAATCCGGAAATTGTGAAAACAGCTTTCTCCATCAGGTACGTGTCGTCACTCAGCATGAGAGGAGATGCTATATTATGTCGATGCTCTTCTCTCTCCTTCCAGCTATCCGATTCAACAGCTAAAAAGCGTTGTTGTCGTCGCCATCGTAATAAACTGCAATTCTATCTCTATATAAACCTATTGATTGACTTTGCATTTTATTCACTTACGTATTTTCTTTCTCTTCTGGTTGGGTATAGCATTAGCTTAATAAAAATTAGAGAAAGCACTTCACTAACAACAACAGTAGGAGGAATAGTAGCTTCCACTAAACTTGTTTAGCGAAGCTGAAGAAAATGGAGCATCTTTAATCTCTCTCCTGTGAGCTGCTCCGCTGCTGCTTTTTATTGAGGAAAATGTTCAGATTCTATCGTCGATATATTTTTTTTCTTCGTCTCTGTTTCACGCTCTTTGATGCAGCATCCAGAAACATAAAAAGCGTCGAAGAAACGGAGAAAGTGCGAGAGCAATTTGTTCTCTCTCGTGTTGGTAAATTCGATCAGGGACTTTCTTGCGAGAGCGGCGAAAATAAGGGAGAAAGAAAGAAAAAGACAGGCTGATGACGATATATACTGAGGAAAAGTATAATGTATAGCTTAGTGAGACGTTAATATTAGAAATGACAGCCGCTTCACACCGTGCATTCACCAAGTGCTTTCTCTGAAATCGGCGACAATCTCAAGTGTCTCGAATCATGATCGTCATCGTTTCCTCTCTATCGTCTCCTGTTTTGGCACTTTATTTTGACGTGAAATAAAATTAGGTGACCTTAGAAGCCGGGCTTTCAACACATTTTATCTTTTTTTATATAGATGAACGCTTTAAATGCAGTGCTATGAAGCTATTATAAGATTTCTCTAAAATTAAACCAAGCTCCCATAAAAAAGCTGAAAATAATTTCACCAAGTTAGAAGGAATCTCTTGTACATTTTTCGCCCCACCGCCTAGCATACATATTATTTTGCTAAGGGGAAAGCTTTAAATAAAAATTACGTAGGTGTACGACCAAGACCAATGATATGTGCTCACATACACGCGCATTCTTTCAATACATCATCTCTACACTTGCCGTGCTGCAGCCTCTCTTTCTCTTCTCTACTTTCACTTTTTTCCATGGAGACTCTCGCCGTCATCGTCGTCGTCGTCCCAACTAAAAAGTATGGTTGGTTAGTTCGTGTGTGCATCACACGGTGGTTTGGTTTGTTGTTTTGTTCCCTTCTCGTGTCTGTGTGTGGCGATCGATAATAGAAAATAAATGTCGGTCTTTTGCTCCCTGCCTTGTTACCAGTCTTCTATTCTTTTAGCTTAGCTTTTTTCGTATAAATAATACACGCAGTATGGTAAAAAGTGTGAGAGAAAAAAATAAGAGAAAATAAAGTTAGTTGGTTGAACTAAGAGAAAAAAAGGGAGAAAGAGAGGTGGTTGCATTTCAATGTACTGGTGAAAGTAGTGGGCGCGCAAAAGAAGACGAAGAAGCACTACATAATAATAATGCACGACAGGATGCCTCTTGGCAATAAATCAGAAAAGGAGAGGAAACCAGGAAGAATTACATAGCCACAGAGAAAAAAAGTAGAAAGGGAGAAGCAAATTCCTATACATCATCATGATCTTCATATATGAACATATATTGACTGGCGGAGGAGAGAAAGTGGTGAAAGTATTTACAAAAATATACAGGACGACGACTCCTTCTCTTTTATTTGGAGAATGGGCAATAAACGTAGTAACCCATGTAAAACCTATTGGCAGGATATCTGTGTGGCAACAAGGAATAGTAGTCAAGTTGGCTCGTTGTCTGCCAAAAGCAGAGACGAGATGAGAGGGGGAGAAGAAAGTACGTGTGGATTTCATGTGAGCATTACACGTATTATTATACATCACGCATACCCACATAATATTATGAACGTACGTACTTGCATTATTACATTATGCACTCATGTTGTTGATTCACCGAGGGAAATTGGAGGGAAATAAGAGGAAAAAATGGGATATAAAAAAGGAGTAGAGAAAAGCAACAGAGTCGTTATGTGAATTTCATATGACGACGATCATACTGATGATAATTTTCATGGTGTAAGCAAACTTAAGAAAATACTTCCGATATTACTTTTTCCCTTCTCTTTATTCGTTACTCTCCTTTGGTGGTTGTGTAAGCGGAGGTACGCTTCCATGCACTTTCTCCTACTCGACATGGTTCCTCGTATAACTTATCAAAGAGTATGTATGTGTGTGTGTGGTGATGATGCAACAATGTTGAGCAGAGGAGAGAACGAAGGAAGAGAGAAAATCTGTTTTTTGTTTGCAGCTTTTGCACTCAACAAGTTCATTTGTTGCACGAATTTATATGCATGCACACTGGCTTTCTCTTACTCGCGCACAGACACATACATACACACACACGCCAACGAGATGCAAAAGAGGTTTTTCACAATGGTAGACATACCCATGTATAATATTATGGTGTAGTTTTCTCCATTCCAAGAGAAAGAAAGGAATGATGATGGCAGTGGTGGTGGATGCATGGTGTTGGTATGGTTATTCATTTTATTTTTTTACATGTAATTTTATACGCCCGTAAGAATCTACCATATATACTGGGCGAATGGATGAATGTGTTTTTGTTGGTGTCAGACCAAATTACAAAATAATCCCGGAGAAAATACGGGCGAGATTGCAATCTTGATAGTTTCACTTGTTCACAGGAAAAACTTGTGTATATTCCCTGCTGCTTTCGATGCTTTCTCTTTTCTAGAGAGAAAGCAAGGGAGAAAAAGCGGATGATAGTGCAAGAGACAGCTATAGCCCCGTCCTTGTCTATGTGTATATACTTTTATACTTTTTTTGCCCTCCTCAAGCATTTCAAGATTGAAATCTCTTTGGTTTTGGCATCATCAGCATGCTTAAAAAATAGAATGATTGTAGACTCATATTATTGCACGTTTCACTTCTTCTCTTAAACCCTTGGATGTTTTTGCATAGAGTTGTGTATGTACCAGCAAGTAAATAAAAATAAATACATAAGTTTGGACTTTTATTACATTTTGCCATCTGACCATTTTGAAAATCCCCAGGGATTTTTGGGACAGACGCGTGTGTGTGTGTCTCTCGCTCTCACTTTCTCTCTATCTTCCTTTTTATGGAATTCGATCGTTCACATTTCAGATGACTTTCGCTTATTGCATTGGTAAATAATGCGGAAAAGAATGGGAACAACATCTCTGTCAATTCTTCCCCGGATAATCTCTTTTATCCTCTTATCCACACGAAGAAAGTGAAATCCACAGAGGAGAACACACAACCAGAGTCTATTATGAAATTGATGTGATTAGGTCACTTTTCACTTCCGCACTGGTTTCTCCACAAACTCTTCAGTTCATTGACCCAACCTGGAAAGCATAATAAATTAGAATACAAGGGGAGAGAGAAAATACACAGACATACTTTTAAGTTGGGGATCATCTCAAGAGAGAAAGTGTAAACAAAACGTGTATACGTTTTTAAGAGAAAAAATTGCATGTCAAATAGAAAGATAGTTTGCAAACAGAGAAGAGAAGGAACTCTATCAACAAAATCAATTCATGATTCCACTTTCATCATTTTCTCGACTGATCTTAAAAAATTGAAATTTCTTTCAGATAAACTGAAAGGGCATTGCTCCGCATTTCCACAGCTATTTTTTACATCAGAGAATATAATCTTTTTAAAAATAAATTTTGCGCTCCAAGAAATTTTTAAAGATAACTAGAAATTCTTTTCGTGAAAAAAATTGCCTTTTCCTACTAAAGTTGAGAGGATTTGCTTCATGAGATGAAAGACTGTTAATTATGAGCTCATTACATCAAATATTTGCAGAACAGCCAGAAAAAAAGAGGATCAAAGTACAATACATTCATTTCAAGTTCCAATCTAAAAGTTATTTTTCGCTCTTGTGTGTGTGTATGAGTTCTAATTATTCTGAGAAGAGAAATTTTGATCCGATGGTATACGGTTTTCCGCTCGATTTCAAACGAATGATAACTAATAATGAGTTGCGTGTACACTCTGGTTTATTACTTTGACGATGATTACCACTCAAAAGTATGCCGCCATGAAGGGGCGGTAGTGCAGTAGGCGTTTGTGAATTTGACCGAAACGAAGTTTGTAATAAAAAATCATTTGATGAATGAGATGAAAGGAGCGAGGGGAACGCCTACTAATTACAAGTCAGCAGATGCCACAAAATATTTCCGAGTTTTCTCTGGGTACATTTTCTGAACCAGATTTGGAATTCCATTCTAGAGGAAAAAATTTATATTTATATGTGGTAACTGTCATCTTGTCAGAGAATGAAAGTAAAGTAGGTAGAAAGTGAGTGGATTTTGGACAGGGACCGTGACCTTTTCCACATTTTTTTCAGACAAGTTGACAAGTTTGTGGTTATGGAGAATGGACAGTTGAAATAATACGGGGTGTATAAAAAAACGTCTCAGATAAGTTGAAGGTGCATTCATGAGGAAAATTTGACACACTTTTTTTCTTGTTCATTCGTTTCGGACAAGTGGATGTGTTGTTATCAGATGGATTAGATGGCTTTTGTAACACTGTCACTGCGAATGTTTTCCCGAAAAGATAAGAGCGCAGTGGAATACGTACACCTAGTTTTACATGACGTTCGGGAAACCCTGGAATGGGCAGTTGTCAACAGGAAAAACTCACGTGATACCGTTCGTATACATTATTTGGGGAAAAGTTCGAAGAGGAGGACAAATCGCATGTTTAGAATTTCAAAGGTGGAAGTTGAAGTCATGAAAGTTTTTGCGCTGCTTTATAAACTCGACGAATTTTTTGTGAACAGCATTTGGGGAAAGTTTTACATTCCAAATTCTCCGAGAATTTGACAGGATCTCAATGAATATTTTATGAAGTTTTTTTTTCTTCCCGAGTTTGTTTTCGAGTGAGGAGATGCACATCCAGGATTTTGTTGATACTTTCTGTGCTGACAAACAACGAGGATGATGATGAGATGCTAATGCAAGATATAAATATTCTCGTTTCTATGATCTGGGAAACCTTATACAAATCTCGAATTATCTCGCGACTTTTTTCATGAGAAATTCGTAAAAGTAGCAGCAGCAGCAGCAACAACAACAACAACAACTAGACTACCTAGTTGTTGTTTTTGTTTTTCATTGTGAGTTGCATATGTTTGAACTCTATATCTTGTTTGTCCTCTTGTGTGTCTCCCCCTCGCATAAAGTAATGGGGATAACATAGTGACTCGTCGGTGAAACCAGTAAACTGTGAAATAAGTTGAAATCTATGGGAAAGACAGATCCAAATAACAGATGGGAGATAGGGGCAAAAGGACAGGATATTGCGGAAGTGTAGCATGGGTCGAAGGAGACACAGGATTCCAGCAAAGAGAATAGAATAGGTGAAAAGCTGAAACAAAAAGCGTATTATAATCATGATAATGGCAGTCGCGCCATTTTCTCTACCTAGAAAATCTCTCGCAATTCTCCTCATAGCTGTACTGCATCACTACTCCCTGTATTTTGTGTAAGTATTCTTGCACAAGGAATACATCTTTTCCCACTTTCACTCCCAGAGAGATGAATGGGAAATGGAGCAAAGAACAGAGTGAAAGTCTATATCTCATATGTACTTTCTTCCTCTGTCTATGTGTGTTTCTGACTACTGCCTTTCCTCCCTTCCTGTAAACTCCCTCTTACTTTCCCATTCTCACCTTTTCCCTCGGGGAAACAGCTCATTAAGCGTGCACATTTTCCAGCAACCTTCACTCTTATCTGTACACACATTCCCCATCCTTCTCAATGCTCGCATTACCAAGTTATCCATTTTTTTCTGCATAGGTAGACACAACCAGATGTATTATGCAATAGCCAACAGAATAAGAGAAAACATCTCCACTGACATGATAGAAGAGTGTGTACAGTGTACACCCACATTTTCGCAATAAGATGTTATCTCCATTCTGATCATCATATAAAGTGCAAGATAGAAGGAATGACAAGAAGAGCATGAAAATTTCTCCCTGCTTTCTACTTTGATGCTCATCTTGCATGTACTCCATCTCCTCTGGAGGAATATTATCTCATTTTCAGCTTGTTCCTTGGGTTGTTGTTGTCGGTGGTGGTGGTGATGTTGTGTGCTCAGGATTCCTCTTCCACTTCAATGATAGCCATGTTTATCCTCCATGACTCTTGGTATGTATGTATAAATGGTGATTCGTGATGATGATCGCTTCTCTACGATACGATAATATTAGATGGCTTGTGTATATCTCATTTTCTCTCTACGTATCTAGTACACAATTCAACAGCACAACTCACTCAGCAACATTTTCTCTCCCGCACACAGCATCACGTCCATTTCCGCCTTTTCTCTTTTGTTGTTCCTCTTGTTACTCTGACTGTTGTATATTATATAGGCTTCTATTTCGCCATTTCTCCTTGAAATTCTTTCCTGACTAAACAAACTTGGATAATATATGTAGCAGTTCTAGATACCGAGTTAGTAGCGGAGAGTTTGCATTTTACATTTGGCCAGAGAAAGTCTTTCTAGCGTTTGGGCATGGAATAAGAGAGTGAGAAAAAGATTTGTTTTCTTGGGCTCGGATTGTGGGTATGAAAAAAGGAGGGAAAAAAGTGAGAAAAAAAAGAGATGAAGATACAAATCTCAATTGTATAAATGCCACTGCATTATTTACACAGTTCACAAAAAATACATGTGAGATGGTATCTTCCCTTTTCTGGTTGCATCATCGCTGTGGTGGTAATAACGTAATATAAATTTTCCCCACCTTCTGTGCTATCAAAAAGGGGGAAAATATTTATTTACCGATACGCACGCCAACAAGCCAGGGAAATAAACAGGCTGCTGAACAGATAAACTCTGATAATCTATATGTAAATGTGTGGATTATTTATGTAGTGTATGGCGAGAGAAAGTGAAAAGCAGAAATAAATACACGAGAAAAGTAGAAATATGCAAGCAACAGTAGGACGTGTGAGGTACACATGTAGAAAGGTTCCCACACTTTTTTCTCCACAATCTTTGAGAGTTCATAGTGCACAGGATTGGTTTGCTGTATCGATTGAGTTGGTCTTGGTCGGAGGCCCTGAAAAATGTATGTAAATTAGTGAATAATTTTTCATAGGTAACAAATGAAAGTGGCGTGTGGATAAATGCAAGCTGGCGCTTTTGAAGCCTAAATTAATTGTGTACAATTATTTATTTCACTCAATGTTCGCTAACCAAAACAAAAGTTTGCTCTCCTTCTCTTTCTAATATTATGGGATCCCATTTTCGTGAAGAAGAAGAAGTAGAAGACGAGCATCTGTCGCAAAGTCGGTGACACTTGTCCCACTCATTCTATCTATCTTCATCCCTCCCCCTCATTCTTTGATTCTTTTGTCTTGTCAATATTATTGCTTTCTCGTCTCCCATTACTACATGTTTTTCTCTTGATGACGATGCCAACAACATTCTCCATGCACAAAACAACGCACACATTTCTGAAGACCATTTTCATTATGTAAGCAGTCCCTTGGCATGTGTGTATAGAAATGTATATAATTTTGGTTTCCCTTTTGTCAATCCGAAAACTTGCTGCCTTTATTTCTCCACCATAATGTCACCCAGGCAGTCACCACACCACAACCATTTTGGGATTGAGTGTGTGAGTCTCTCTCTCTCTCTTTTGCCAACATGATTATCGTCATTACTGAGCTATAATAAGCTATACTCCGTTAGTATCCCACTAATAGACATCCAGACCGTTCAAATTATGAGGAGGCCTATATACTGGCGGTTGGTGAAAGTGGTTCTGAGAAAAGGGCTGTCTGTGTACACTTCTCTCTTCCTCTTGATTTCACTCCCTTTTTGTTGCCGATTCGAATGTCGCCATGCATGTTATATGGCTACTCTCCCATAAGATATTTTATTTTCTTGTTGTTTTATTCATCCTCGTAAAAAATATATGAAGACATCAACGAAAAAATGCAAGCTATGAAGAAAACCAGAAGAAGAAGAGAGAAAAGGAGGAAAATGATTAGTGAAAGTATATACACATATTATACATACCCATACACTTTACCAAGATGAGAATGTCATCCTTTTAGTACTTGTGGCGGTGGTGGCACTGATGGTGCTGCTAGTAATAATAACTCTCCTCTTTCTTCCCACCATCCTCTCCTCAAAACCATCACCGCCTTCAATATGATGATCCTCTTTTTACTGCTGGCATAGCAAAAAAATATTATGACATCATTCCAAAGATTATTAAGACGCTTCACTTGGTATTTTTTCTTCCCTTTTGCTCCTTTTTTTCTAAAGGATTTTTTCTCCTGTTTCAGCAAGAACATCTGCAAAAAAAGGGAAAGAGGAAATTGATTCTATCAGGGAAATGGTTATATGGTTGAGAGATACACAAGGAGAATAAGAAAATAACTGGTTATTATTTTCCCTTAATGCGGTGTCTCTCTACTTATTTTTTTTTTCTTCTCGGGTTTCTATGTAGAGAAGATGGTCATTATGATGGGGTATATGAGGGGAAATTCAGAAAAAAAGGTGGTACTCATCTTAACATGATCATCATTCTCCCTCTTCATTCTTCAAGGGATATCATCCTTATTAGTAGAATTAGAAACGACTCAAGCGTTACAACTCTCTTTTCCCTTCTGTCGTATTTTTTTCTTCTTATTCTTCTTCATTTTTTATGGTGAAATGAAGGACACCAGTGGAAATTCCAGGGTACACTTTTCCGAACCCTTTTCTCATACGCGGAGAAATAAGAAGAAAAAGAAAGCTTCTCTGAAAGCATTAATGACACTGTAAAAACTGAGGGGAAAATGTCGTAAAAAAGAGAAGAGGAAGAAAAGACTTGATCATGTAATATGAAGGTAGGTAAGAAGAAAGGTGAAAGTATAGAGAGAAAGTGTGTACCCTGCTTTTAGCTTTCTCCGTAAAAAAAGAGGGATAGAGTTATAATGATTTTCGTTGTGTTTTTAGTAAACCTAATGATAGCAAAGAGAAAACAGTAAATGGGCAGCGGCAAAGAAGCGGAGAAAGTGAAGAAGAAAAAAAATCTGCGAGACATGTGCGGAGTATCGGTAATTTTCCCAAAGTGATTCGACAACAGATGTTTCCATTCTTTTCTGCTCTGTTGTGTATGTTTTCCTTGTCTATAGTATGTCTTTATAGTAAATAGTTAAAAAAAAGGAGAACAAAAAATAGTTGCACGGTTGAATACCCACATGGATCAGAGAAAACATATTATATAGGGGAACAGATGCACATTCCTTTTTTTTGCTACCCAAAGTTACCCTTTTTTAGAAAAAGAAAAAAAATTAAAAATTACTTTGACCTATATAATTCCTTTGAAAACATAACTGAGCTTGAAAAAAAACGGAGAATGGGAAAGTAAAGGCATCAAGGAAATATTTTGAAGGAAATAAACCATAGGAAAGTCAAAGAAAGATGAAGTGCGAGTCAATACTTTTTTTGTATAGGGTTGTGTTGGATGCTGGAAAAAATATTGGGTCTCATCACCTTGAGAGTTCAATCCGAGTTGGCATTTTCATTTGGGCAAGTGCATTGCCTTAAATTTATGTACATTATTGGAAAGAAAGTATTTTTAGGGAACCCTTTTCTTCACAGCAAGGATGGAGCTGAGAGAATCTTTTCAAAATATATATATTTTATTTCAATGAAAGAAAAGGAATAGCGAAGGTGAAAATGCAAAGGAATGATTTGAAAGGCTTTTATCACCAGAAAAAAATTGTGCGAACCAATAGACTATGCAGAATTTGCCAGGTAACAAGGAAAGTGAATTTTTTGGCTTCGCAAAAACTCTACAATTTCCATTAGATTTTGAGCGACAGTGTATTTCAAAAAAAATTCGATTCAGGATACTAAGAAAGGGTACCTGCTGACATTACCGCAAAAAAATGAGCAAGACTAGCGATAGAAATTCTTATAATGTTTCTACATTGCATGAAAAATATTTCTCTTTTTGTAGGACTTCTCTGGCAAATAGGGTGAGTTATCCAAACACAATGAAGGTGCACACACATTGGTGAGCGCGTTGCGATGAGACTTTCCCTCGGTGTAGGAGAAAGCCTGTGAGGTTCTTCTCCAGAGCAATTTCTTTTTTTTCTCCAGCGTTGTTGTTTGTATAAAGATGTCTTCAGAGAAGGAGACGGTAACGTGAAACGAAAAAGAGAGAAAATATATTGATTTTTCTTTTCCCGTGCGCTCACAAAATAGTGAAGAAGCGTCCCTACAAGTGAAAGCAGTGTGATGGCACTCTTCTACTCGACGAAGAAAGAATGGTGTATCATCATCATCAACGTCTTGAGAGAATTGTGCGTATGTCTTGATGTGGTGTATGTACTCGTAGAAGAGGAGTAAGTGGAGAGAGAGTGGAGTGGAGGTATATGAAAAATCATAGCTGAAACAGAGCATAAGACGAAGAAAAAAAAGTTGGAGCGAAAATAAAAAGAAAGCAGGAACAGAAGCAGCGCGCAACACACACACACACACACAAACTACAGTTTATTTATTTCTTTTTTTGCAAAGCTTTAACTTACAAAAGACTTTCACTAGCCTTTATGCTTTCTCCTCCTTTCTTTTTTCCCTTGACTTTCCCTGCGAAAAAGGAGAGGTTCTCGTTGATTGAAACCGTTTCTTTCTATTTCTCTCTTTCAAATGTATAATTCCTCTTTCTATACCATTGCCGACCTGCTGCTGCTCTGCTGTTCAAACAAACATACTAATCTTACAACAACCAGTAACAGCACCAGTTGAGAGCGCTCTCCTCTTTTATGCAACCATACTCTCATATAAATTCTAAAGGGAATACATTGTCAAAATTCAAACAAAAGAGAAAACTGTACAAAAGCTGTGTCGAGGGAAGATGAGATAAGAGACTGTTTTTATCCATTCGTCTATCGACCCTTTTGTGGCTTCGCTTTTTGAAGGAATGCGAAGAGCAAAGTGTATTGACTTTCCGTCATCGTCAGCACACACACAAACAGAAAGGGAACAACATTAAGAGAGAAAGTAAATTTTAATCATGTTGAGAGACGGTTCTCTCAACTCAACTGAGAGAGGTACATACATACATAGGCGATTATGGTAAATGGAGATTTTTTTCCAGCACAATGGGTTGAGCAATAGTGAAAAACGAGATGAGCTTATTGCGACATTTCCTTGTATGGAAATCTCGTAATCTGAAATTAATGAGATCTGAGCCGCTGAGAAATAGTCAATCTTTAATTAATGGAGTGGATATAAGTTTCTCTGGTGGACATTAGGAAAAATTGAATTACCGGTGGCACATTAATAATAAGGAAATGACCGGTGTAATGCCTGACGAGATGATTATTATGATGGTTGTGTTTTTATTGCAGATGTCGAAGGAGGACAAAATGAGCGGAGACTCTTAGATGACCTGCTTTCCCCTTATAACCTATTGGAGAGACCTGTTCCTGTGGAAAATGAAACTCTTCAAGTGAGCTTTGGCCTAACCCTCATGCAAATAATTGACGTGGTAAGTGCATCTCTTAATCATACAGGCTTTCATTCAAAAACTTTCTCTTCCTTTTCCCCTCAAGCAAGACGAGAAGAAAACAAGAATCGCCCTTAGAATATTATTATTTTCATTCCTTTTCACAATCCCACATTATTTCCAGTGTCGCTCGTCAACCGCAACGGGAAACTGTCTTAATATTTCAGCTTCTGTCATAATTCCCAGTTTTTAACATGCTCATTCTACCACCCTTGTCAGTTTTCATTTGCCTTTCCTTTTCCAGCTGACCTTTTACTTGTGTCTCACCAAAATCCTGACCCTTTTTCCAAGTCGCCATGTTATATCTTCATCATCCTTCATAAAACATGGCTCTTTTAGCTCATGCTCTCATCTTCTGTCCCAATGAAAATTTAATTTATTATTGGGAGATAGATACCCAGCTTTACACTTAATTAAATAACGGCTATTATAGAGCATTGTGTAGACTATGCTATGGAGACGGTGTCTTTTGTGAGAAAAACAGATAAAGGTCGAAAGGCAAGCAATTATCATCATCATCATCATCAGGCTTTTCCCTCTTGTTCTCCCTATGCCAAGGTAAACTTTCTCCAAGACGAAGAGAAAGCAAAAGGATAACCATTATCATGATATGTTGATGATGGTGATGATGACGAACAATAGAAGTAATTTACTTTTCACAAGTAACGCTGAGTAAATGGTGTGACACCTTTAGTGTCGCTGCAAGTGTGCAATCTTTTTAGAGAAGAATGAATGGAGAAAATTTCTTTCCCACTTTAGTTTTTTTATACAGGAGGGAAACCTTCTTTCATAAAATTTACATAAATTACTAAAGAGAAAGTTTTTTCTCTCCATCTTTTGAATATTCACCCAGTAATTTTAATATGTGATGATATTTGATATAATGTGTGAGAAGCAGACGAGTATCAAGTTACCTGCTGGCTTCAGTCTACTGGCCTTGATCTCATTTCCTCTTGAGACGGGGTTGACTTAAGAGGGGCAAGAGAAATTCAGCATAATTTTTTGAAGCTTTGAGCTACACACTCTTTCTCTTATAATTTCACATCCTCCTTCTCCTTCAGTGTCCCTCCCCTTTTTTCTCTATAATTTATGACTGGTTGTCAAATGTCAGGGAAGGGAGAGAATATAGAAGGATGAATTTCTCTGCCATTTTTCACTTTTCCCAATTACCATTTAAATTACAGAGGAAGCCAGTCCCCAGAGAAAATATATGGTTTTCTGAATACCTTTCTTCACCACTGTCCATAATAATTTCCCTTCGGATCTTCACAATTTTAGTGCAGAGGAATCTTATGGAGGATGGTCACACATTTTCAATTTATTACTCGTCACCCTTGAAAGCGAATAGGAATAAGGCTGAGAGCATCGTGCAAAAAATGTGAAGGCATTCTTGAAAGAAATATAAAAAAGCTGGAATATTACACGAAGGAACGATGATGTGCAACGACGCACCGTCTGTGTGCAAAAGACAAGGAGAAAGTAAATGAGGTGAAAGTGAGAAAGTAAGGTGGGAAGAAAAATGGGAATATGTATGCGCGTGTATATTATTATATTTTCGTGGATTTCATCAAAAAACCTTATGCAAGATGACTTACTCGGATGGAATGCAATGTAAATAATAAAAGTGCTCTACTACAAACACACAATATGAATTGCGTGGGATTTATATATGTGTGGCGTGTTGGTAGGAAGTAAAAATGCCGTTGGCTTTGAAATAGATTCCACTTTCATCCTCATCATGAGGAGCAAGCTAGCAAAAGCATTTTGTTAGATGGCTTGGGAAGAGCTGCGGAAAGCTACTTAAGATTCCAGTCACTTCTCAAGTTAAAAAAGAGAGACATAGAGTGAAAGTGTGTGTGTGTTTGAAAGAGAGAGAGAGAAAGCAGTTGGAAAAAGAAGATGTACGTACTACTTGCATACTTTGCGAAGCCGCTTTCTTTTCTCCTTTCACCACCTCACGCACGCAAACACACGTGTTGTCTCTTTCAATCTCTTCTTTTATTCTTTTACATGAACAACTTATATGTGAAAGTTTTGATAGAGATGGGCTACATCTTTCACCTCCTCTCTATTTTTCTCTCATATGCATGCATGCATGCACAGACATGATGCTCACGCTAATAATAATATATTGGTTGGAATATTAACACCTTTTCACTTTCACACAGACACACAGAGAGAAAATCGCATATTACGCTTTCACTCCTTTGCACCGCCTGATTCATACTCTTTTTTCGGGTTCATTAAGGAAAATCTATGGAAATTGTAGCCATAGAAAATTTGCTTTTCCCGGAAGACCAAAAAAGAGAATATATATGTTCTTCCTTTTGCCATTTGATTTTCTTATTTGCATTTTGACTTTTCTCTGTCTATCCTTTTCACTGAGAAATCCTCCATTTATGCATGTCATGTTTCTACTTAACTTTGTCGGCAACTAGATTTCCATTGAGTTTGAGTTTATTTCAAGCTGCGAGTCTTGTTCCACTTTATTTTGTGCTAAAATAAATCTCTTCTATTTCTTGTTGATTTGCAGGATGAGAAGGCTCAAGTATTGACCACTAATGTTTGGTTAAATTTGGTAAGTAAAAAACGCTTCTTTTTTTCAGAGTTTCTACAATCTACCTTTTGATATTAATGAATCTGATTCACGTTATTTTTTAATTTTCTACACAGGAATGGAATGACTACAATCTCAAATGGAACGTGTCAGAGTACGGTGGGGTTGATAATATTAGGATACATCCAAATAAATTATGGAAGCCTGATGTGCTCATGTACAATAGGTAAGTTTGAAATATCTCTGGGTTCTCGGAAAATGCCATGTAACCAATGACTTGACAAGGAAAGGCTCCTACCATACAGATTATCATCATTACAATGTCTTACGATGGCAAGGAGAAATATTAGCGGATAGTGAATGCCGTTGCTTAGAGAAGACAGAGGGTAACATTTTATATATTGCTGATATACGTGGAAAACTGCTACTTCAACTGATCTTTCTTGTAGATCTCCAACAAGAGCTCACTTAGTCAGTGACAATATATCTTTACATCTGAAGGAGAAATAACTTACATAACAATCCTAACCATGCTTCGTAAAGGTGTTAGCTCCAAACGTGGAAAATCTTTTGTGTTGCAACAAAATATCCCGGTAATTCATGAATTCATTCGTTTAGGAAATTTTGAGAAAAATGAAGGGAAAGTTTATAAATTCTAAATTTGAAAAGGGTGGAGGAAATAATGCAGAGTATGTAAAATATTTCAGTTCATATGGCACTCGTATATAGATCGTATTTTTAAAAGATGTGATGAAATCAGCACAAAAAAATTTCCACTCGCTTTCATTCACTACCACCACTCTCCCGACTTTTTGTGAATGCTTTCACATCACGTTCTTCGTAGTCATGATGCAAGATAAAGTTGAGTTGGTAAAGATATATTAAGATAAGGTATTACATTTATTCACTTGATATACCTGAGGAAGAGGTAAAAATACATATACTTAATATTATTTTTATTATTATGCAAGAGAAATGGTAATATCGTTTAGAAGTAAGTATAAAAATTCCACAATGGAAGAAAACTTTATATTTTTTCTTTACGGGCAACGTCATAGAATAGAAAATACTGTGCATGCATGCAAAGTAAAAGCCTTCCATTTTAATGATATGTGTGCAATGCACATATTTACATACAGTCAAAAAAGACTACTCCCATCCAGCATCCATTTTAAGTACAGAGCAGTTTGTAAGAGCAGTTTTTGAAGAAAAAACTTGTTCCGTGAAGGTGGATGTTGATGAATGAGCGTGGATACAATTGACATGTAGTATGCTTTTAAATGGAGGCTGAGTGAACAAGAGAAATAAAGAGGGATGGCTCAGAAAGTAAGAGAAAAGTAGAAAAAATGTATGTGTGCATGCAACTTTTTCCACTGTGAAAGTTTTTGACCTAGCTAAAATGTATTAGATTTATTTTACTTACTACCTTGTTCAAAACTCCAGACCTGAATGCAGACAGAACAAAATAGAGAGAAAAAAAGAGTAGAGCTCCTCGTTACACGTGCGCATCCAAGAAAATGTTTCAATTTTTCTGGATTTCTGAAATTCATCACCCTGCATACCTTCTTACATATCATGAAAAAAGTCTACAGATTTTTTCAACAAAGATTGTCTCAATATGTATAAAAACGTAATCTGATCCTTGCCTTGGGTTTGTTACACAACTTATGAAGAGATACATGATATATTTTCAAAAGAGTACATTCAACGAGTATATAGAAAACAATTGAAAAACGAGATGTTTCTCTTTAGACAAGGCCAAACATTTAATACTCCTTTATCCACTTTTATTTAATTGAGTGAGTCCCGGTTAAATCCAGGTTCGAGATTTTGCATGCCCGTTTCCCTCAAAGTTTATCTTATCACGTCCCATAATATCATCTTTTAAGCATGTCTATCAAATAAAATCAGCTTCAATTTATTTTATAAAAATGCTAATGCTTCATAACCACCATAAACATTCGCTTTTTTTACTTTCCTCAACCCAACAACATAACATATTTTCTGACATCAGGTGAGATGAGATCAGACACGCGATACCGCTTTGGAGACCTCACTCTTTGGAACGTGATTCTGTCTCTATTTAATTATCTACTTACTATACCCAGTCTCATCTCACCGTTTTCATAGAATAGACCACTACCCACACAACAACAACATTGCAAAAATGATAGAGACCCTTTCGCCAAAAAGTTTTTTTCTCTTAAGCGAAAAAAGTCACAATGCGTAGCTTCCACAAACAACATTAATCATTCAAAAACTCCTTATCTTTCCATTTTTTACATTATTATTATTATTACCATAAACCACATCTTGTCTTGGCTCGCAAAGCAGGTCAGCATATCGCATGATATCCTATAATACCATCAGGTCAGCATAATAAATAAAAAGTGACTCCAAGATACGGGGAGCATCTCCTCACCACCAGAAGATCGAGAAACGCGTTCCCTTCATATTTCAAAATAGCCAGTTTAGTAACCAGATTTATTTCCCGTTTACCTTAAACTCTTCTCTTTTCCCATTCTTCAATTTTATCTGTGTGGGAGAAGAAAAAAATGTGAAAAATGGAGGCTCCTCTAGAGGGAGAGGAGGAGAAAGTAGTAAAATGTGTTGTGGAGATAAATCATGATGGAAGCTACAAGAGCTCATCTTATAGAATAAAAAAAAGCCAAGGAGGAAACCAAGGAGAAGATCAAATCAGGACAGGATGAGACCACCCAAGTGGAGACTTTAAAGTGAGCTTTTGTATTATCATCATGTGATTATGATCATCCTTCTATATATTATTATGTGCCTATATACAAAGTAAGCAGAGAAAAGTATGCATGCCACACACTAAATGTTAAAAAGCTGTAGGAGAACAGAGGTGATAGCATGTTGTTTTCCCATCCCTTTCTCTCTAAAGTCTATCTTGATATCATCTTGTTCCAAATTCTCAGGGATTTTTCATGGGATATTCTCGTCCTTTTTTGCATCTATTTGGAGAGATACAGGGAGAACAACAACAAGGACTTTGGAGAGAAAGAAAGATGTTTAGAGAAGAGAAAAAAGTTTTTTTTGTACCTGTCTTGTTAATGTTATGGATCCAATTACTCACACAAAAGAGGAGTCAGTCAGAGAGAAGAAAAAAGGGGAAAAGAAGGAGCAGAAGAAGAAGAAGCTTTCAATTCATTCACTCACACAGCTCATCTCAGAGAGAGAGAGAGAGAAGAAAGGAAGGAAGGAAAAGGAAGGGCAGAAGAGAAAGTATATCTAAAACTCGGTGTAAGACTCTTTAGCAGGAAAAGTCTGTTATCCTGTTAGACTTTGTTAAAGAGAAGGAGTGAGAGAGGTAGAAAGAGAAAAACATGCAAAATTCCACTCTATCCAGCCATTCATCACCGTCAAGTCCATCATCTGTTCCAAAATAGGAGGCATATCTTCTCCACATTTTTCTCTCTTTTTTTGGCACGGATCATACAGATATGCAAATTCTTTCTGGCAATTTACCGGGATATTTTAGAGCAGCAGTTTAATGAGCACTTGTGATTTTTTTTGTGTTTTTTCCGAAAAATTTGTCATGCATGTGGAGAAAAACAGAGGATAATCATTTTCTTCACTGAGACCAGACCTCTCGTTGGAAACAATCTTTTTCGGAGAGAGGATGGATGAGATGCAAAATAGTAATGACAAAAGATAATCATCTGTTGTTCAAAAAGCTGTTTGCTCTTCCTTTTCTTCCCCTCTGTCTTTTCCTTCCCTTTTATTTCTCTCGTCATTATCATGATCAGATCCAAAAACCCAGGTCTCAGCAGGAGTAGTCCACAAAGTCCCCTAGGAACATGTTCTTTTTTTCTTGTGATCTTCAAAATACCAAAAAAGGATGATGCAAAAGCCATGCCAGGTAACAACAAGATGGAAAGAAAAAAAAAGAGATGTTTTAGGGAAAATAATGTCATGCTGGTGACGATGTTGTTTAGCCATAAAAGTTTTGAAGAGGCTCATTAGTCAGTCATCATCATTATCATCTACAACACAATAACATGGTGTTCTCCTTGTCAGTGGAATCTTCTATTATTGCGCCATGTCCTTTCTTGTCAAGTCCGGTGGTGGTGGTGGCGATGGCAATGAAACCGAGACAAAAAAGATTTATTGATTGGTTGGATGCTATTTATGTTCTTTTCTCTCTCTTTTTCCAGTGCTGACGAGGGCTTTGACGGAACTTTTCATACAAATATAGTAGTAAAAAGTAATGGGAGCTGCCTGTACGTTCCTCCAGGCATTTTTAAGAGCACCTGTAAAATAGATATTACCTGGTTTCCCTTTGACGATCAAAAATGTGATATGAAGTTTGGCAGCTGGACGTATGACGGCTTCCAGGTAGGATATAAATATATATGTGGGGAGAAAGTAGAGTAAAAATCCGGTTTGATGCTAAAACTGTTTGTCTATGCATTCCAGGTGGACCTGAGCATGAAGGATGACGGTGGGGGTGATCTCTCTAGTTTCATTACAAATGGAGAATGGGAACTTATAGGTGAATTTTTTAAAAGGATATTATGACAGGAAAAAACTGGGTCAAATATGAAAAGGCCAACCTAGACCTTGATTGACTAATTATTAATGAGGTTTGCATTCAAATTCCCTTTTGTCTAGGTATGCCTGGGCAGCGGAACGTCCAATTTTACTCTTGCTGCCCCGAGCCATTTGTCGATGTGACGTATACAATTCACATTAGACGGAGAACGCTGTACTACTTCTTTAATTTAATTGTTCCTTGTGTACTGATATCCTCAATGGCCCTTCTGGGCTTTACTCTACCTCCCGACTCGGGCGAGAAACTTACGCTAGGTAAGGCTAAAATCAAAATAATAACCAGATTTGATCTTTTTAATGAAGTAAAAGCAATTAACAATTTGTTTCCAGTTAAAAGCAGACAAAAAACATGTTGCAATTTTCTTCAAACATTGTGTCCCTGCATATTAATGAAATTTAATGAAATTTAATGAAAAAGTTAGGATTTAAAAAAAATGGGGATTTATAACTCGAAAAGTTGGAGAAAATTGCACAACTGTGCATTTGCATAACGGAAAGGGATAATAAAGTATTGTGAGATGTTATGTGACTATATGTGATTCAGATTTGAAGGGAGAAAGTGGAGAAAGTAGTAGATTCTAGGATATATGGTAGTGGTGTTGCCCTGGCAAACACGGAAGCAGACGAGAGAAGGAAATTAGTTTTCTCAGAGAGAAAGTGAGTGAGAGATGGGAGGGAGTGAAAGCTGGAGAAAGTATTCCTTGTTAATACTATGCATTTACACGAAGAGAGAAGGAGAAAGCTCTGAGATTGTTTGGGACAAGGCATGCACATGAGTTGCTACAGCAAATCATCAGTATTCCATCTCGTTGAGTTTATTTACACATCTCAAATAAAAATGATTCCGTTGCTCGCATAATATGTATATGGGTGATGATGAAAATTGATGATTATAATATTGATAAGTGTGTGTGTAGAATGGTTGCTGATACAGAAAAATGGTGAGTGTGGATGAGTGGAAGGTATAGCACATGTACCATATTGTCTGGGCAGTGACCTAATAGGAGATTCGTTCAAGTGCTTTCACTTCCCTAAATACATAAATAGCAGCTTTAGAAGCAGTAATGGTAATGATGACGAGGATGAAATGGATGTAGAATGTTAAGAAATGGAGAGAAATGTGCTCTCTAGTGAAGAGAAAGCAGTAGCTTTCTTCCCATTACATTTTTTATTCCTCTTGAGTGAGTTAGTATTTTGGTGGGGAAAAGTACAGAGTTTTAATGTAATAGTGAGGAAGGGAGTAGAGGGAGAAAGTGAAAGGAGTGGTGAGAGTATAAAAAGAATAATGGGATGTACATACAAGCATTTCATGAGCATTTTATTGTTTTAACAGAAAAAAATTTTCATCTTCCCTCCTCTCAATTCACTCTCTCCGGGAGAAACACACAAGACGACGATTTGTTTGTATAGTAATGGATGAATTGGCTGTTAATAAATGGAGAAAGCAGAGATATTTTCTAGGAAAAGGAGGGATATTCTAGTGAAAGGGAAAATATTCTCTCTTTCAGAAAAATTATTATGTGGTTCATGTACTTTCTCCTACTTTCACCATGATTATTGTCGTAACTTTTACAGAAAAACATGAATGTAAAAGGAAGGAAAAGTGCAATGTTAACTGCCTAACCAGACACAAAAATGTAACTGGACAGTATAACTTTCTCTTCAGGATATGTTTTCTCTCTCATGCTTTTACTCTCTCTCTCTCTCTTCATGTGTATTTATACCTGTCTACTTATTTAATGTGCCAAACCAACCATTCACTTTTTATTTCCTTCTCTTTGCTTTCTCCAACTTTCACTGGATGACTTAAATAACGTAACTTTCCTAGAGTAGCCTAATATAGCGAAAATGGATAAGGTGAAGGGAGAAAAAACTTTCGCTTTTCTATTCAATCCCTCTATTGGTGTCACAACCGACTTGGGAGCAATAATAACTTGCAAAAAAAGTCATCCCTTTTTCACTACACACTATACTTTCTCCGTTACGACATTTTATTCAAAATATTAGTCTAATCGTATACATTTCTTGGCTACTTTTTCACTTTTCTCTTCAAAAACTCTCTGGTATAAAAATAAGTGAAAGTAATTGCGACAGTGAAAGAACATGGTGGGAATAAAGGGAAGGAGGAGCGGCAGGGGTTAAATTACTTTTTCTGGTAAAATTCCAGGTATATCGTACAAATATAAAATACTTTTATCATCAAAATTACTCAACATACATTTAAGAAAAGCGCGTGTATATTTTATAGATGTGTTAACAACTTTAATGACATTTATTGGCTAATTCATTCACTTTCTTTTCAAAAAATATGATGTAGCACAAGTTTGAGAAATAAGTTTTTAAACATCTCAACTAAAATAATTTTTGTCTTCTCTCTACAAATGAACAAAATTTTTACTGATCTCTCTATATTCCTTTTTTTCTTCTCCGACATGTCGTTTGTGTGTGTGTTTCGATCGTATAAAGGGGTAACGATATTGCTCTCGCTAACCGTCTTTCTCAACTTAGTCGCTGAAAAAATGCCTTCCACGTCTGATGCTGTGCCATTAATCGGTAAATACCTGAAATTTTTTGAAAACACCCAAAAAAAATCAGAAAAAAACAACACATTATTTATCTCAGGATTTTGAGTCCAAAAAAAGCCAAAAAAAATCGTGTTGTTTTCATCTAATTGTATATTTGTAGCCCTTTTGTCGTTTGTTTCTATATATCTCTATATCTCTCTATTTATCTATTTTTCATAGTGCTATAATTATTATTATCACGTTCAAAAAATTTATAATGGTTCTTGTTGGTCTGGACTCCTGTGTCCTTATATATTTTTCGACTCTGGAACATAAATAATATTACATCCATATTTATATAATTATTCTCTTTTTTGTAAATATATTTCCAGACAAAAAAAAAAGTTTTCTCTCTATTTTATAGACTCACTCTAAATATCTCTATCGTTTTATCTGTCTCTTTCTCACCGCCACTCTCTATCCAGTTTGTTGGCAAAAAAATATTAAATAATAAACTATTAACGAGTGTGACCCCGTTCTTTTGTGCTGCTGTGTGGCTGCTGGTGACTTTTCCCTCTTTTAAAAAATATTCTACACGTATTTATATATTTCATAATTATTATTAACAACCAATTATATCAATTTAAATGTGTTTAACCCACCTAACTCGGTTAGAATTTTTTAAACAGTTTTATTGACATTTTTAGGCACAGGTAAATATACTTTTATCCGTTCTGGTTTCACCATCACCCACGTAATTTTGGATTCAATAAAAAATTCTCCTCTGCTTAGCTAAATCATAAATGTCCAAAAATTTGCTCCGTCGACAGCGTTTCAAACAATATAACTCACTCTCTTTGTTTCCCCAAAGGTGTAAATTGCTAACCATAAATTACGCACTGAATTTTTATACAGCTTTCAAACAGCCTATAATATAACCCCACGTGTGCAAAAGATGTAAAAATAAACAAATCCATCAAAATTTCAATATTAACGGCAACAAACATAACTTTTAAATGCAGTATTTATGTCATCCCTCGACCTCTCTCGTGTTTTGATGACACACCTTTTTTATCTCCTAATGTTTCCCCAAAGACTTGATTCCCTAGTAAAAACAAGAAAGTGAGCAGTTACCTGATTTCAATGACCATCACATTTTCGCAGAAGGAGAAAATTGAAAGAAACGAGCAACCAACAAATTTTGTGTGTCATACGCAATTTCATTCCATCTTTAAATCTCATTTTAAATGTCGGTCTATTTATTTTCGTCAGAAGAAAATGTGCAATCCTCTTATTGCGTAGGTTTCAAAAAAGTGAATTATACAAGAGTCAAAAGTGGCCACTTCAACGGAAAAAAATGTAATGTGAAATGGACAAGAAAAGTAAAAGAGAAAGTAAGAGAAAGCAGTATAGGCAGTATAAAAGCACTGAAAAAAAAGTTTAGTGACACTTGCACACACACACATACATACAGCAAAAAAAAGACAATAACATTTTTTGATGCCTTGCCATGAAAAAAACTCCCTCTGGGAGTATTTCAAACACAGTTTTGTCCTATCTTTAGACAAAAAGTAAAATAAAAAAAGAGTACAACTTTTTCCACTCGTCTTGGTGAACGAATAAGATGTATGTAGCCCTGCTGTAAAAAAAAAACGATGGAAAGAAACAAAGCGTTTTACAAGATTCAGATGACATGTTTATTATGTGTCGTTCCTTTTGTTTTTTTAAAGATGTAGTTTGACATGACATGACACGACATTATAGTACAAACTACAATATAAAAAGTACAAGCGATAAAATATAGATGTGTGGAATGTTGTAAAACTTAATGGAATAATAGCCAGAGGTCTACTATATTAGTTTTCTCGAGGAAAACCGAGCATTTATTTTTAGAAAGAATTGATCTCCTATGAATGAAAAATGTGTACACTCAGGATCGGTAAAAATTGTCCCCAGGGATTTTCCCCCAAAGACCTGGGCGAAATGAATAATTTAGGATCATTTTCAGCACAAATTCCCCCAAAAAATGGTTTCTATTCTCCCTCCATAAATAATTATATTGTTACCTGAAATGCATTGCAAACCAGTTCCTGTTTTTTGCACCACCCATAAATCCATCTAGTCTCTCAATCCATAAAAATACTGTATTTTTGTCGTTACCACAGGCGTTACCATATTGCTGTCATTAACCGTATTTCTCAATTTGGTTGCGGAAACACTCCCTCAAGTGTCTGATGCGATACCGCTGTTAGGTACTTTAAAACAACTACTTGAAAAACTACTCAAAACAAAACAAAAATCTCTCTTTTTTATGTACCTTTCTCTTTCTCTCTATTCATTTGTGCTAAAAAATGAAATATTGCCGCCGCCGCCTTCAAATTTTTTCTTAGATACAAAAATACTTTCCTTAAAATATATTTACGATAATTGTATTTTGTCCTTATGTCTTTCTCACTACTGTACATAATATCTATCTATCTATTTTATCCATTTTATCTATATATTCGTATATAAATAAATGTGCCTTATTTCATAAAAACCTCCTCCCGCACATTATTTTTGTTCTACCAAACACAATGGTATTTCCAACAAAATATTTTTTGTTCATTTCTTCTAATTAGGCCGATCCTTTTCTCTACTTAATTGTTACTATGGAAACTGCTCTTTATCTGTACAATATTGATCGATGTCGGTAAAATATCTGTGGTTTTAGTTTTCTCTGTTCGTCCTTTTTTGCTCAACAATATATTTTTTACATCCTCATCCGTATTTGCCTTAAACCAAAAAAATAAAACGGTATTTATGAAGCAAGCGCTACTGCTACTCCTGGTGTCGTTGATCCTTCCAAAATATATCTGTCGTTCCACATGATCTAACCAGGTAACCATGACAGCCAGCACCAATGAACTAATTAATTGAAGGAAAGAGATTGTCATCGAAACAGGAAAAAATGTAAACATACCTACTTTCAGCAAGTTTGATACCCGATGGGTAAGATTCCACCAAATACTGAGGTTAGAGTAGGAACAGGAAATGCTAGCCATATTTTGGCTCATCATTAAATTCTTCTGGTTATCTGGCTAATGTATAGAGAAAGAAAGAGGATAGCTCACCAACAACAGCCCGAGTACTTTGTTTAATTAAATTATTTATGCCAGATGGGATTCTCATGCAGCCAAGTATCTAGTGACCCGCTTTGAGAAATAAGCCCAGCCAGAGATCTATTGACAAAATTGCAAATGACATAAAAAATATAATCATCATATAATATGGTGTTCCAAATATTTGCTAATAATTTGTGTTTGCAAATTTGTCAGCATTTTATTTTTATCGCTATAATATCAACTGTCTGCTCACAACTCAATTTGTCTTGACATGTTTTCCAGGTATAACCATTTTGCTATCGTTAACGGTTTTCTCATTGTTGGTTGCTGATTTGCTACCAAAAACTTCGGACGCTATCCCATTACTAGGTACATCAAACATTACAGCTCATAAATTTAAGCTGCTCTGCTCAAAAAAATTTAATATACAATACCATACATAAACCAATGGAATGGAGATAACACCATAATAATTTTAAAAGAAGCTATTTACATAAATCAAATTTTAGAATTATGTTTTTTAATTCGCTGTGATACCAGTGCTTCTTTAATCAAGATTGCGTATACGAAAAAAAACAAAGTACGAAAACGTAATTACAAAAAATATACAAATGTCAATAAATTCTCTATAATTAATAATTATTATGCAATTTTTCACATGGAAACTAAAAATTTAAATATTTTCTTGCAATATTTTTTAACGCTCTGCTAATTAAATAGCAAAATAATATTAATATTTCATAATAAATAATATAATATGCAATCTTTTTGTTCTTTCTCTCATTTTTATATTAAATGAACAAATACGAAAAAAAGCAATTTAAAAATTTAATGCAAAAAACATTCAAAATCGTTAAGAGACTCGATTTAGTTTTCACAAAAATGTCAATATCAATTTAATCATTTTATATTTTAAGCCAATCAAAAGCTATAAAACATATATTTCCTTCCTCCAACTCATTTAAAAGAATCATAATATCTGTAATTAATTGCTAATTACTCTTTTTTCAACCAGAGATCATCTCACCTGTTTTTAGTCCATAGAAAAAAGTATTTATAGCATAATCGGTAAGCACACACACAAATTCCTCTGAATTTTTAAATTAGACAAATAGTAACAACTTTTTTTATAAAACAAAGTTTGTGATTTACTGAACAATTTTTTAAACGGAGATAACTTTATCTTCTTTTTTTGTTCCCACCTTTGATTTCCGTGGCATATCTACTTTCTCTGGTGTTATCAAACAATAAATAGTACCCGACTACAATGACACATACAAAAACCTTATAGTAAGTAGCATGACACGGCGATAAAAATAAAAGCAACAGAGAATAAAAAATTTAGGAGGCGAGCCGTGATGAAATATTTATTTACGACTGCATTTTTTCCGCTCTATTCCGTTTCCCTACTTTCTCCCGTTTTCTTTTTCCCTACATGCCTTATTTACATATATTCACTGTTTAGAAAGCATTTGCAATAATTTTGTTACCAAGTTAGTGTTCCGTGTTCCACTTAAACCCTCAGAGATTCTTTCTTTCGAACCACTTGTTTAAACGGGTGACTGCCTCATGGCTCAAAATAATGAAAAGTAATAGAATAAAAAGCAATAGATTCACTTGAAGAGGAGGAGGACGACGATGATGATGAAGAGGAAGACGATAATAATAAAAATTACCCTTTTTATTATCCCCTCTACTTTCATTGTACTCTACAAAACATACTACAGAGAGAAAGTGGAGAAAGCTAGCCATCTTATCGTGTATGCAATATAGTTATACGTAATTTTATTTCTCTTGACTACTCTCTCCTTTCTTGGTAGCCACACGACCACACACAGGCCAAGCCAGAGACCAGAGACCACACGACAACCATAACATGCCATGCTACTACCGCTTTCTCCTGCTGCTCTGCTTTTGCAGGGTAATAACAAGTCAAATGAATTTTTGATGATGGGACAAAAAGCTTACATAAGTAAAATGGTTGTTGTTTGTGGTTTTTCGGGTGATGTATGTATGCAGATATTTTATATTTTTCTTCTCTCTCCCCACTCCCCCGAAAAAGCAGGAAAAAGAAAGAAAGAAAGTGGAAGAAAATGGAGAACAAGTAGTTGTTGCAAGTAAACAGAGTACGTCAACGACCATTCCATAAAGAGAATGGGGAAAATAGAAAGAAGGGAAAGCGGATAGGTAGTTGTAGAAAAAAAGTTGGAAGTAGAGACGAAGAAGAAGAAGAAGAGGATGGCATGCACGTACGGATTTCCTTCACGCCTATTCTCTTTAACAAATGCTTCCCCTGTGGCCAATTTGTAAGCCGTGAACAAAGTGAAAGTCTATATATTCTAGGTGCATATATATCCTTTTAAAACGCTGTGTACATTTGGCCTCTACTGTTGCTACTTTTTCTTCCTCTTGTCGCTACTTTCTTTCCTCCAATGGAGAACGCATAGAGTATGCATGTGTGTGTGTGGTTTCGTGAAATGATGATGATTAGAAAAAATAGAGAGGAGAAAATCTTATACATATGCATGAAGAAAAGACGGGAAGGAAGGAATGTAGTTTGCCACCACAACACACTCTCAGAGAGAATCTTAAATAAAAAAAATTAGTCTGCGTCCTGCTCCATTGCTCTGGTCTGCTGGCCTTGTCTTTCCTGGAGGGAGGCAATATATTAAAGCATGTTAGAATGGAATTTTTTACTCTCTTGATTAAAATACAACTACCACCGATGCCACTCAGTAAAAAGCGAATAGACACAAACACACAAAAGGACTTTTAGGTGGTGAATATGTAAAGGAGTCATTCACTTCGATAACATTGACCCACCCAATACCAAGTGAAACTAGTTAAAGCTGCATAAACACTTTTTACGAGTCCACACGTTAGGAACAGTCCCTTAAAAAGCTGATGAGAGACGTGGACTAAACTATTAGCCTGGAAGAGTATTATACAATTTTGTTTTTATTATTATTTTTATCTCTTCTCCCCCAACTCGTCCCTCAATTCTTCTCGGCTCCAATATTCGTGTAGTTAAAAGCGGAAATAGTTTTGAAAGAATTAGAAGTCCAGGAATAATGGGAATATGTATAGAAAGGAGTGATCAAAGCTGTTAGGGGAAAAAATTATTATTGCTCTCATGCCACCATCTCTTTATATAAAACATGCATGCTAATACGAAAATCCCGCAACCCGAGAGCCTGTTCATCTTCTTCTCAGAAAAGTTACAAAAGCCGGCGGCACAAAACGCCTGTATCGTTCAATCGTCAAGAAAATCAAGCTTTCTCCACATATTTTTTATCCGCTTCCTCCAATTTTTATCAACGTTGTCGCAACCACTTTCACCAAAGCATAGTGACTTGCAACAAGGGGAAAACTGAAGGGAAGAGAATATCAAGCCATATGTGGAATTATTATTATCATCAACATCATCGTCGTCATCCTCCCGTCGTGATCAAAATCACCGCGCTTCAAAATCATATCTTCCATACCTATTACACATCATCGGCAACGGTGTGGTTGGTTCGTGTAGCAATCTGTAATCTAGAAAAACCAGATGTGGAAAGAACGAAAAAAGTAATTTTAATAGGATTACAGGAAACCAGTCAGTTGGAAAGTTGAGGCGAGGGTTTTTTTTCGTGGTAGAGAACGAGGAAGACGTTGGCCGCATATTAATAGTTTAAAAAATTAGCAAAACTGATGGAACAATGTGGAAAGATAAACGTGAAAAAACTATATTAAGGGGCTATGCAACTATTAAGTCATAAAAAGGTATTCCACGCTTTCCTACATTTGATATTCATACATGAGTAAAAATTGTTGGATGATCCCATTGAGGTAAATTAATAAATGATTGCATAACGAAGTTTGGATATGTAGCTAAGCCCCATGTTTGAATACTTTCAAGAAAAAATATAACTTAAGCTTTTTTCGAGAAATACGTTTTTGTTTTACTTTTGTAAATACCAAACCCTGTAAAAAAAACTCACCAAGAAGCCACATGATTTTATCTGCGATACCACCCATATTGCGCGACTGTACATAGAGAGCACGGTTTTTTGCATTTGTTCGGGAATGCGACGAGTAATTTTGCTGGAGAGTGAAAGCACACAACTACTTACCAATATAATTAATAATATTCCAACTTTTTTGCAAGAAGAAAGGGAATGCTATGAAGACTGAATAATAATTTTTTGTTTTGATTTTAAACAGAAGACAGACCAACAAAGAAACTATGAAACAAACCATATCGAATTTTTTTAAATACTTCGCTTTTGTGACAATGTCTCTCTGTTGTTGACTGTACTTGTTTTTGTACATAAACCTCTACTATTGCAATTGTTATGTGAAAAAAAACCGTTTTATTGCATAGTAAAGAAGAAGAAAAATAATATTTTTGCATTTTAAAATAACCAACAATAACTATATATTATAGTGTTTGATGAAAGTGCTTGTATATATTTTTGAATGACTATACTGAGCAGTTTTCTCCTTGCATTTTAACAGCAAGTTTGACTACCACTTTTTTAGAGTTGTGTTTTTTGATGATGCTGCTGTTTGAAACGAGTAACCCTAATAATAATATTTATGCTGCGTAACAATATTTTTTTTTCTTCTCTTGTTATTGCTGTTTGATATTACCAGTAATATTTTTTAGAGAAATGATACTAATACCGCATTTTGATTGTGAGTTTGTCCACAATTTTGGACTTAATAATAATCTAGATGAATTCTAGAGTAGTTTTGCTACTAATTCCGCATTTTAGAATTGAATCTTAGAAAATGCAAGAAAACATATTTTTGAATGAATTTATAGAATTGAATTTTTTTATTCCTTCGTATTTGTATGCATGCCTTGTATAATATTTTTGAATACCCCTTTCGAAAATTTTCAACCAAATTTTTACCCCATTTGCAGCGGGAATTTTGTTTTTGTGATTTGGAGTTGTGGTGAAAGCGCGTGTTCATTTTTTTTTAAGTTGTGGGTTTTTAATGATGTAACATCCAATTATAGAAATTAGGACAAGGTCTTGGTTGTACAAGGTTGAAAAAGAAGAATTATGAGATGGACGACGTCTTTCTGGTAAGAAGGTGAAAAATGAGCTAGCGTAAGATCTTTTGATACTTCAAAAAAAATTAATTGCTAGATACGTTCCTCTCTGGAAATAAGAAAGGGTAGTGGGATTACAAAGCAAATTTTGGTTTTGTCCGATTTTCTCTTTAATTATCTTTAATTCTTTGATTTTTAAGGTCTAAAAATTTTGACCAGGTTTTTCTCACTTTATTTCACGCTTCGAGTCTCATCGGTTTTTTAATATTTTCCATCTCCGCCCACTATAATCGCCATGAATTGTCTGTTTTCCTGCATCCAAGTCATGACATTTTGCGTACAATTTTTTAAAAGGGAAAGGGGATGTGTGTGGGCGAGGTGTAAGGTTTAAGTTGGGATTTTCGCCATTTGAGCCGGGATTGGATTGTAGATGGATGAGTCAGATAATAAAAAAAAGGATGAGACTGGAACACGTGGCATCATGCTGTACAAATAAAGGTATGAAAAATGCAGACACACATGAAAGGGACAAAACACACAAACAAAAGGGTAGACTAATTAGCATTGAAAAAGCAAGAAGAATGGTCAAATTATTCACGCTCTGATTATCATCCTAATATAGAAAGTGTCTACCCACTCACACAACTGTGTGTGCGAAATTAAAAACGAGAAGTGAGGAAAAGTGTTGGAGTGCCGTTTGTGGCTCTATATGCTTGCTTTATTCATGGTCAATATTACCTAGATTTTGAAAGGAATGTGGGACGTGGAAAGCTGTGAAAAAAGGATTATTTCCCGTGAAAGGAAATTAGAGAAATTTTAGGCACCTACCTACAAAGGAAAAAAAACATGAATTATATAAGTAGGAGATATTATTATGCAAGCCAATTTAAATTATAATTATGATCGTGATGACATATAATGTCAAAATATGCATAATAAATTATTAACGAGGTTCTAAAGTGAGCGTGATTTACTTTTGAAAATCTACATTTTACCAACGAAACACCGTCAAGGATATAGTTTGTGACCTACACAGTGATTCCATAATTATGTGGTATTGAATTACGAGTTGACCTCAAAAAACTGAAATACTTCATAGCGAACCTACTAAAAACAGTCGTTGTATTTTCTCTAATAGTAACCTATCCTCCTAATAATATTCACAAAATACTACAGAAACTTTACAGAGTTTTGTGAATTTCCTGTATTTATTTTCCTATGAAAAATAAACACAAATATTTTGTACATTTTTGTACCCTAAGCTATAATTTGAGAAATTACGGTAGAGAAATAAATCGCAAGTGTCTAACCGTCACCTTTAAATCCTCAACTTGTTCCTTTCCTCTCTAGATACAAAACAAACCGCTTATTTCTCTTTATATCAATTTTATACGCTTGAAAGTAGAATAATTTTGGAAACTGTAAAACTTGGAATAGTAGCGCGTACAAATATTAAATACTCCATTTAATGAACATTTTATCGTGTTCATGTATAATAGTTCATGAAAGTTCCAAGTTTTACTCTGTTTACTTACTCTGCTCAACAAACGCGTGTGTGCACATTTTCTCAGATAATTAAGCTTTTCGCTTGTAAGAAAAAAGGAGCAAAATTTGGACAGATGCTTCCCTAAAAAAGCACAGTAATAACCAGCAAAATTTTCAGCTTAATCAAAATAGTATCTACTTCAAATCCAATATTCTGCTTCCATACACGTTCTTTTATAATAAACTTTGGTATTAACCTTAATCACGTCTTTCTAATTATTGCGCACACCTCTTTCTCGCTTTTATTGTCAATACCAAATCTTCTCTTAGTTGGAAAACTACTTTACTTCAAGTTTCGCCAAATGCATGCAATTCTCTACATCTAGTAGTGTAACTGCTTTCTATAAAATCTATATAGCACAAAATTTTGAGAAGGCTCTATTTTTAATAAAATTTCTTGATCTCTTTCTATTTGTATGTATATCTGTGTTGTAGACTTCTTTACTAAAACATTAATGTGCTCGTTTTTCAATGTAATTCCTTCTTCTGTGTCTCTCTTTTTGAAACAATATTAACTCTGGTCATTTATTGGACATTTATTTCTGAGGCATTAACTAATACACTTTTTATTCACTTCTTTCTTTCTTCATTGGACTCCTGGAAATCGAACGACTTGTGCATCATCTCTTGTGAACTTTCCCCTAAAAAATATAACAGGAACTTACTTCAACTGTATCATGTTCATGGTAGCTTCATCAGTGGTGCTCACCGTTGTTGTTCTCAACTATCATCATCGGACTGCCAACATGCATGAGATGCCACCTTGGGTAAGCCTATATGAACTTTCCCTTAATCATATGAAAAAACCTATACAGTGATTGTGTAAGCTATAAAGAAGCAATAATTTTTTTGTGCTCGTGATCATCATCTGAAAAAGACCAACATTTTTTGTCACTTTGTTTACCGCCGATTTTGCACATGGCTTATCCTTGTTTGCTCAGCAATTTACAGTCAATTATCCATCCATCATGATGGTCGCAACTAGAACTCTTTGCGTATATTTCTTCAATAGATAACTTTCTCCAGACCATCAGCTTGTTTTGGTCTAATATTTCAATGGATTCGTTTACACAGTTAATGGCAAACTCAATCGTTTCCGTTGCGCCATACCACCACAGCAGCTCTATCGCTTGACAGATCAAACCATAGCCAATACCCATCGATTAAACTGTTTATCCTCCCCATTTACCAATAAATCTTCCCCACAAACTCTAATAATCCATCAAATGGGTAAAATATAATGATCGACCTACATCGTCCAACCTAAAAATTCTTCCACGCATAGAAATCCAACAGTTTGTTGCAATCTTGACTATTCTCTTGTGAATTCCACTTGCCATTCTCTTTTTAAAGCCTTTCCATCCACTTAAAATCACGGCACTTCTTTTTTAAACAAGAAAATCTAACAATCCTTTTATCTCTCAGGAAAGTCACGAACTCCTTGTTAGAAAGTACCCAAACACACAAAATGACGTACACACTCATCCCATTCCCATTAAATTACATCTGTTTTTCTCTTTTATCCTCAGCGCGTTTTTTCTCAGAGAGAAAAAAGTACAAAATCCTAATTTTACACCTGAGCATAAAATAATGTCTCATCTGTAAACCCTAAATTGTTCACTCACTCTGAAAGAAATAACACATAAAATGGAAATCAAACATGCACCAAGGCTACCTGACACTTTCTCTATAATAGCTTAAAGGACTCTTTAAGAATGCACATCCTCTTGTCTTTTTCACGTGTGTGTGTGTGTCTTGTCCTCCAATTTCCCATGATCATTGTCGTTAGGCGTCACCACCTGGAAATAATAAATGTTATCATTATACCAAACCAAAACTACTTTTCTTCTTCATCTTCTCCGGCTTTTCTCATCCTTCTGCTTTCTCTCTTGAAACAATGGTCCATGTCTCCTCTTATTCTTCTCTCTCTTTCTTTCCGCTATATACATTGTGTGTGCCCTTGAGAATCCGCAAAGAAAGAGCCATTCGAAAAGGAAATTAGAATGGCACTAAAAAAGGAAAATGGAACACGGCGACATTTTAATATTGCGTCTATGCACATGTACATTATGTGTGTGTGTGTGTGTGGGTTCTTCTGCCATGTCCTCCTTTTTATGTAGTTTACCTTCCACCTGGAATGAAATGCTTTTCTCCCTCTTTCCCCCCTCATCTCTCATATAATAGTAATAATGCCTTTTGTAATATCATCATTTCCATGAACAAGAAATGAGACAAGACATGCAAAAAAGACAAGAAAATGTCCCCGTTTCCTCTCTCAACTTTTTACCTTGATGATATGCTGACGAGGATGGGTATCATTATTATTGTATATGTGTTCATATAACAACTTTCAAAAGTATCAGAGTACATAGAGGTGAAAAGTGGGGCACACACACACACACACACAAGAGTAAAAACACCTTTCTCTCACGAAAACCATCATCATTATTATTACTATCATCATGAGCGTATGTATACACATACAAGTATTCTTGCTGATCATCTTCCAGCTCACCTTTCTTCCGTCGTCTTCGTCCTTCGCTCTGCATCTTTAACTGCCTCTTTGTACACTTATTATTATTATGTTCCGTTCTGACCGACTTTTCCTGCTGCGTGCCATCATCATCGTCATTATTATTATCATCGTCATCATCATCATCAGTCGGCCCACTAAATGGTAATAATCCGTAAGCTGTTACTGATGTTCCGCTACTATAGGTTGCATCTTCTTTCTTCGGATCTTGCTGGCTGACCCACTTTTCTTTTCCGGAAGAAGAGCAGACTAAACTTGGTGGTCTCGTCTTGGGGGTTGTGGAGAAAACTTGTCTTTTTCGCCATTTATTAGAAAAAATATAAGGAGCAAGGTGGAATTCTGGTGAAACATTTGGTGTAAAGGAGGAGATGGAGTGTGTAAGGATTATTATTACCATTTATACGGTGGGAGAAAATGAAAGGTAGAAAATGCTGACGATGATGAGGAAAATGACAAGAGAGGAAATTTGTGGCAGTCTTGCCATGTGTTTGTGTATGGCTTGTGATATTATGAAATGGTGATGTTGATCATTCACCATCATCATGCTCGTATTCTTCTTCGGAATCGTCATCGTCGCTCCATTTACCTTTTATTTTCAAAAGTTATCCGAATAACGAGGGAAAGTCGGGAGTGAAAGAGAAAGCAAATGTATGCAGATGGATGCCCTTGCTCCTATTTTCCGTCTTGGAGAAGATGAAATAATGAAGGTGTCTGAGAAAAGGTGTTTGGAAAAGAGAAAAGTTGAGAGTTGAAATAATACATTTTTTATTACTTTTAGGTAGATAGACATACATGTAGGTAGATACGTAGGTAGTTTGGTTCTGGATGACAATTTTTTTTCTGTAGAGAGTAAAGGAGACCAAGAATGTATGTAAAGTAGGAGGAGGGAAGAGAAAAAAGTGAAAGTAGTAAAAAAGAAAGACATTATTGCTTGGATTCTCTCCTTGGTGGAGGAAAATTTGCTGGCTGTTGAGGAAAGAAAGGAAGAAAACGGGAGTTGGGATGTTATTAAAAAAAGTGAACATTCATTTCCTTTTTTACTTTCTCTTTTTTCTCTCTCGTTTTTCGGGAAAGACAGGAGTTTATTCTGTTGTTGCTGTGTGTTACGGTTACGACTGACTATACTGCTGCGGGGCTTGAGAATGAAAAGAGAAGAGCAAAGAATTTTACGATCGTAATCACCAAATTAGGGAGACATATGGGTCCACACTCATAAACAACCTTGGTAGCATCAGCGGTAGAACATGTGGTGGGGGAACAACGAGGAGAGAAAGATGAGCATATTTACATGCAAAACGCAAAAGACATATAGGGACACAGACAAAAAGAGAAAGTACACGGGGAAGAGAAAGCTCATCTGGTTGGTTCTGTTGTTGTGTGTGTGTCTGCGTGATTGTGCACATTACTGATGGAGAAAGCTACATGAACGGGGATGAAAACTTTTTCCTGCAATTGAATCTGGGATACTGAGATTCTAAAAAATTTGATACTTTTTGTTTAAAGAAATTTATGTTTAGTTTTGTATACATCCAACTGTGAGGATTTTTCATGCCCGCATTCACATGCACGAATAAAATGCTTGAATTTTAATCTTACAGGACAAACAACAATATATATAGAAAACCTGTGCGGTAATCTCTTGCTGCATGAACAGATGAGTGAATCTCAGTAAACAAGTTTATTTCAAAGAGAGAAAGAAGAAAGCAAGAGGAAAATTTGTTTACACAAAAGTCCTATATAGTTCTTCCTTCAGTGGAATAAGATGCAAAATAAAAAAAATGTAAAATCTATTGTGAGCCAGCTTTACTCTTTCTTCTTTCTTTGACAACGACATTATGGCGGCACTGGGTCGCAGGAAGAGAGGAGATTTTTGCAATGCCGTCTTGTAATCTTACCGTCGAATAAATCTGACGGCTTTCTTAGGGAAGAAAAAATATAGAGAATGATTTGGAGGCGGGTTTAGTATCATTACCATGGTGACTATAATGATCCTCTTTTTCTACTCTTGTTCAGGTCATTAACCATGCTTTGTTTGTGCTTCATGTTCAGACAGTGAGCTTAAATTAAAGTGAAATGTGATTCTACCTTAGAAATAATGGGACTGGATTTTATGGGTGGGCAGATTTTTACGTATAATGAGACACTTTTTTTCTTATGGCTACTCTGTGAGTGGAAAACCAAAAAGTCTATTCATCCTGTCTTCTTGTGTGGTCAGCAGGTTGGCTTAACTTGTTCAGTTAAGCCACGCTCATCCAATTTGTGGTGTGTGGTAGCATTAATTCATCAATCTTTCCTTAAAACCGACACGACACACTCGGGTGACTCGGGCTCACAATGCCAAATGAAGTGTAATAAAAGCCAATTTTAATTGTATATGAAGAAAAGGGGAACATCTGGGTCAGGTTATCCGTGTACTTTAGACTCTTCATCGGGGGTGTAGCATCTTACGAATCTGGTAGCTTATTTCTTTGTTTTGGAGACATCTCTCAAGTATTTTGTATTATGACTGTTAATAGAAAAGCTAGAAGATATAAATGTCGGGAAAGAGAGGAAATTGAATTGGGAAAATGAAGCACTACAAATTCGTAATTCCACAGAATATCAACACTATATTCAATTTTCTTTTCAGATTCAATTTCTATTAAATAAAAAAGGAAATTAATGTAATAACACGTATCCTCCATTACAGAACTTTCCATAACACAAAATTTTCCATTTTTATTTCACTCACTTTGAATACAAATTCGGAAAGATATGGCATGCGACTACTTTATAAGTATTGTCTCCCTCGTTGTCATTAATATCCAGGTTGAGAAAGTTCAATTGGGAACGATAAACTATAATTATATTATAGCTGTCGCATCGACAGAGCTACCTATACAAAACTGAAACACTCGAAATCACTGTACATGTTTGAAGTATTTTTTATTGAATTTTGGCATTGAAAAAATTTATGCTAAATGAATTGTAACGCTGCAAATCTGACTTCCTGAAAACACATCAAAACCTTAAAGTTTCGTGGCAAAATTCATAGTTTGAAATGAAGTACAAACGGTAATCAAGTTAGTAAAAGTATTTACAATGAAATTAACTGCCACTATACTCCTCAGATAAATACGTAAAAACTACTACTTGTGAAGTCAGATCAAAAAGATTTGAACTCTGTGATGTGAGTAATGATGCAATCGACCGTAAAGCAAATTACATTCTAATTTCCCTATCCCTTAACACTCAAACCTTTCACTTTTAGAGCATAACATAAAAAGTATCATCATTATTTCTCCGTTTGTCTTTCCGCATTTTTTTATCCCACTGCTACACAGACAGAAGAGCTGACAGAACAAGAGGGGAAAACTTTTTGTAATCATCAAAC
Organism: Willowsia nigromaculata; assembly: GCA_034700605.1. Lineage (NCBI taxonomy): Eukaryota > Metazoa > Arthropoda > Collembola > Entomobryomorpha > Entomobryidae > Willowsia > Willowsia nigromaculata. Next base: position 9,168 of record JAQIXX010000243.1, on the reverse strand, counting down.
AAAGGAGGGCAACAAAAAAAAGAAGTTTCTTTTTTTCTCCCTCTACAAAAAGTTAACTAAAAGAATAGGAACATACATAAAAGTTGAAGTGGGATATCAGTAGTAGCAAAGTTATGTATCATGTTACAAAAAACCACTCAACATCCATCTCTTCATTTGCAAATATTGATCGTTTTTCTCTCTTCCACTAAGAAGCTTCCAGAACTACCGTGAAAAACTCTAGTTACAAAACCACTTATCAAGAAATACCACCCCAAAACATACTAAACTCTCGAATTTTACAACCCGGTAAACCAATTTTCCTTGGAAGAATTTCCATCCCTGTTGTTCACCCATAAAAAACTATATTATCTTTTTGCAAATAAATCCATCCACCAAAAAAGCATACCAAAGTATCATGTAATGTATGCATGCGAATACCATGTTCACCACCAATCTTGTCTTTTTTCTTTATTCTTTCCATCTCCTTTCTCCTTTTTCCCTCTCAATTTTTGTCAAGTTTACTTAAAATCACTAGGAATCTCCTCACCACCACCACCACCACACTGAACTGCCCCACTACAAAGTACTTTCCCTTGCTTTCTCCTCATGCTCGTCAGGTGAAATTCAACTTCACTTGTGCTTTTTTTCTTCTCTCTCTGTTGTTTTTATGGTTACTTTACTACTCTGCTTACTTACCAACAACATTCTCTCCAAACTCGCCATGTTTCCTTTTTCCTTGCCTTGTCACAGCATCTTATCTAAAGTACATATTGAACTAAAAAAACACACACACACAACCTGCCCTTGTTGGCCTGTCTTGTCTTCGTCGGTTGGTTGGTTGACTTGCTCTCTCAAAAAGAGAAAGGGTTTTCTCTCTTTTTTCACCACCCAACACAGGAAGAGGAAAGGAATGAGAGGAGGAAGAGAAAAAACACAAACACTTATTACAGGCATATAGTCAGATAGAGAGTGCAAGTGTGCCATACATATTTTCTTCGTTTACTTTTCCTCTGGAATAAATGGACAAACCTTGCCCTGTCCTAAAAGTCTATTGATTCTTTTTTCACTCAAAAAGAGAAAAAGAAAAAAAAAAGACATTTGATGGGTTTCATCAATGTTGATGTTACATACCTCTCTCTCAGATGATGATGACAACGATGGAGAGAAAGTACATATTCGAGAGGTAAAGTAGACAAAGAAAGGAAGATAAAAAATCCAGTGCATTGAGTATTGAGTAGTATCATATGATCGTCAAGATGCCATATGTGTGTGTGCGTGTGCATCTATAGTGGAGAAAAGTCATAGTGAAAGTGGCACCACTAGAGAGGAAGGTAAAGTATTCAAGAGATATAGAAGGGGCTAGCGAAACGAAACATTTGCGCCACGTGAATGGAATTTATGTGGTCTTCTCTCTTTTCTCTTCTGATACATGATCACGTTGATGATGATGATACTCTACTCTCCTTTTTCTGCCATCATCGATCTGGAAATAATAATGATGATCAGAGAGAAAGAAAAAAGAGAAAAAAGGTGTATCGTGTGAGTATTTCTTGTGTTGTGTGTATTGAAAGTATACTGTTGTTCTCTCTGTGTGTACTTTCTACATAGTTTCTTACACGCTTTCACTTTCCCATATGCTCTGTATTATTCTCTCTCTCTCTCTCTCTAATAATGATAAAAATAGAGAATGAAAGGTGATTGGGTTGCATTATATAGGTATGTACTGAAAAATAATAAAAAAGAAGCTTTGAAGCTGCGGAGCAAATGAAGAAAATGCAGTATGGCAGAAGAAAAAGAAGAAATTGAAGCTGAAGAAATAATAGGTGATCATGAACATGAGCAGCCCATTATTTTGTCTGATTTTTCCTCTTTTTTCTGTCCTCATGTAGCATTGTAGATGTTACGTTGATCAAGGAATTGTTTGGGACGGTATGGGGAAGTGGGGAAAGAGGAGGTTCAAAAAAGTTGCAGAGAGAAAGGAGGAAAAAGGGAAGTGGGAAATGTACAGGAAATATTTTAGTGGTTGTTGTATGTGTCGATGACGGAGAACAAGGGAACATTTTCACGTGCTATTCATTTTTCATTGGGAAGAAAAGCGGTCATATGAAATGTTAACTCTGTGTTGCGTTCTCCTGGTTTCCTCTCTTCCGACCATAACCGTTGACTTGTTCCTGATGATACTGATGATACTGAAGATGATAATGCTTTCAGTCCATATTATTATTTTTTCTGGTTCATTTGGCACAGCGTGTGTAGCAAGTAGTCTTTTGTCAGTTTTTTTTACTTCTTTGTGTAGCATTCCATGTACACTCCACATGCCATTCTCGTTGGGTTTTCCAGTGTGAAAAAATGGTCATGGACTATATTTTTTTAGTGGAAAGAGGAATGCTTGTGGAAAACAATCATGACTGTAATGCATGCTGGTATCAAACCAGTCATAGAGACAAGGGATCAAGCCCCAAGCTACAAGTCTACGCTCCATAATATTTATCTTTTGGGACTGGGAATTCTAGAAAAATATTACTATTTAGTAGGTCAATGAGGTGTCAGTCGGGTTGAGTTGAAAGTGGCCTAGACACGATACTATTTACACGTATTCGAGTCTCGGGATACATTTGAAAATATTTCTGTCTGAAAATGCACATCGCCATTTCTCCTTTGGCTTTCGCATGGTTTAACATGACCATCACATTGAAGGGTTTCCTTGTGTGGGAGTGAAAGTCATGGCGTGATGATGATAATAATATGTAATGACATTTTGGCATATCATCCTTATCTTTCTTCCTTTACAACATATAGTAATCGTCCTATGTAACATATACATAGCTTATTTTTATAAGCCACTATACTTTTACTATACCCCACTTTTTTAACTTATCTCTTTCCACAATAACAATAGCCGGAAAAATTGGATTTAGATTTAACATGATTATGATTATGCTACACACTCTGTTACACTTTCTTTCGCTTTTCTTCCTTCTCTTCTCTCTAAAACCCACAAAAAATTTCATTTCTTCTTGTCTGGTGTTAGGGGTGTATACAATATACAGAATTTCTTACAATGTTTTTTACTCCAAGGAGATTAGCTTTATTATCATCCCATCACCATCGGCATCATAAATATCACCCATTCTATTATTTCTACATTCTTTTTATCAAGATGTCGTGTTGCATCTCAATCCAATGGAAACTGTTTTTCTTGCTGCGTGCAACGAAACCACAGAGATTCATTTTTTACTATCAGCACACCCCACCAGTCTTTTGGGAAGGGAGAAAGTATCGTGAAATAAACGAGGTGAAAGCCTGTGATATGGTACACAAGACAGCTGATGGGAAAACAGTTGTTTTAAAAATTGATAATGTGATCAGACCAGAAAGAGAGGAGACAAGACAGCATCAGAAGTGGAATGGCGGTTGTATTTATTTTTTTCTTGGAAACCACCTCTATCTCTCTCTATCCTATTTTCTTTGTTCGCTGATGCGGTTCAAGGAAAAAGAAGAAAAATGTTGATGTGGTGGGTTGAGGTGGAGGGAATGATGGAATGATAATGATGATCCTTTACCATACTTTCCAATTCTTTGTCTTCTGGTTTCCCCTATATATTATGTACAAAACCTATAAGATCTGTATATAGAGCATCTTGTTCTTGTTTCTCCTCTCTTGCTTGTGATCCATTGGAAAACAAGAAGGATTACTAACGGTCCATTTATCTTACATAGGGAATCTCTCTAACCATCCAAAAAAGTCTGCAAAAAAAGAGAAACAAAGGAGTTAGTGAAAGTGAGTGAAAGCTTCTTCCTCTTAAATACTCCACCTTCTTGTTTAAGTTTTGATTTTGATATGCCTATATCCACCTTCAGCATTCCCCACAACGTGCTTTCACTTCAAGTCCTTTTTTGTTCTTTTTTCTTCCCGATGTACCGCCGCATGTACTGTATGCTCTTCAGTTCTTGTTCACTTAACGAACAAGCATTAAAGCAAAGTAGGGAGAGAGGATTAAGGGCAGATGGGTAGCACACATAGAAAAAAAATGTGAAAGTTCCCAGATGTGACGTGACAACAGCATATAATTTGGAAACGGGTCTGTGGACTTGGAGAGGAAGAGAGCGGATGTGTAGTAGCTTTCTTCTCTCAGGAGAAAGCTCTACATTGACGATTATGTGGTTTAAGAGAAAATTGGGTCTTATTATGGGTTTTTATAATAAACATACTTCTGACCACTAATATCGAGTTTTACGGTAGACAAGTCTCTGATAATAATGGAATAATATGGGCTCTGTGTGTGTGTGGGCTTTCTCCTCCTGTTTACTTTGTTAATGTTGACGAGGATGACGCGGACGTTGATGATGATGGCGATAGAAAAAAAATGATTTTTTTTCTTTCTCCTCGTGCAGGATAAAAAGCTTGATTGAGAAGACAGGATAACTTTACGCATTTCCACTTTTTTCTTTTGGATTTGTGGTGGCGGTGCGGTTTATTGCGAAAAAAAATTGTGCTGGGATTTGCACAGCTGTTCAGTGGATTGATTGAATGAATATGTGGATATGTGGGGTTTCCCTATTCGAATTTTGGGAGAGTTGCCGAGTGCATGAAGAAGGAAGAGAGAGAGAGAGAAGAAAAAAAGTTGGAAGCCTTTTGTACTATTTTTTGTTAAGGATGAATTGTAAGAAGACAAGGACAAGATTAAATCAATCAGGGGAAAAAGGGTTGACGTTGAGTGGGTTGTGTGTGTGAGATGGGTATCTCTCTGGTGGTGGATGAATGCAGACACTTGGAGAAGTTGAGCAAATATTTTGAGTGTGCAGTGTGGAGGAAAAAGAGGGAGAAAAACAAAGTGAAAGTGGTTAGTGAAAGAGGAAGAGAGACAGAGAGTGCTTGTTTTTCAATTTTCTTGGTCGGACTTTTTTTCTTTCTCTCAAGCACTAGTTGTTGTAGAAGGGTTTATATATTGGTTTTTTAATTAATTTTTTGCTGATTTTTGTGTTCCAGGTGAAAACGCTGTTCCTTCAGTGGCTTCCTTGGATTTTGCGTATGTCCCGACCGGGTAAGAAAATAACCCGGAAGACGATTCGGGAGGGTCAGAAGATGAAGACGATGCGGGACATCAAGGAGCGTTCCTCTCGAAGTTTGTTGGCAAACGTGCTGGACATGGATGATGACATTCGTGTGAGCTCCACATCGTACTTAAGGATGGATCAGGCGGTGGCCTCTACCTCCAGTGGGGACATTTCGTCTGCATGTGCACTTGCCCAAAGGGACCTACAAGCGATTCTCCGCGAGATCCGCTTTGTTACCGGACGCATGAAAAAGGCGGAGGATGATGCGGAGGTAGTCGCTGACTGGAAGTTTGCGGCGATGGTCGTCGATAGAATGTGCTTGATTGTGTTCACCTCGTTTACAATCATTGCCACCGTGGCTGTGCTATTGTCGGCTCCTCACATTATCGTGCAATAAGGATAATAATAAATTTAAATAGAAAATTATAATATTTTAAGATAACTAACTATATACAAAAGTATGGAAACATCAACAAATCACTAAAACAATGAGCAATTACAAGATTTCTTGAAGGGAAAATGGGAGCTGTAAAGTCGGATGATGTGTCAAATTTCCGTTTGTATTTAGACAAGATTTTTTTTCATCGTTTCATTGTCATCAGTACAGAAATCAGGGCTGACTGATCTATCACGCGAGCTAATCTGAAAAACACAAATGGTTATGGTGAAACATGACAAGCCACTTTTATTACATGGTTTATTGTTCCATTCTGTTTACAAGACAGGATTTATATTTAACTGACAATTAATATGAATCGTTCAGGTGACAAGGTGTAAATTTGCAGAGTTTATAGAGCCAACAAATATCAAAATACTCAAATTTCTCTTGAAATTCATATGCCAAGGTTCAGTTTTTATGAAGGTGACGTAAGGCATTTTAAAAGCCGAAATGTCAAAGAACGGTTGAACTAGCGACATTTTTCTTTCAAAGTAGTTTACAAAAGTGTTCATGAAATATTTCTGTTTTTTAACCTTTTTTAATGACTGTATTCTACTTTAACCTCTACTAACTTTTCTCTCAGCTGGCATCACTAACAAACTCGCTTCTCACTTTCTCTTTTAATCCTCTTTTGTTTTTAAGTAAGTTTCCTGTCATTTCTTTAAACTTTATTTTTTCCTTCTCGGGTGGAAAAACACTAACAAGAAGTTTTTCTTTTTCAAGTTGAAAAGTTGCCTCTCTGATTATGTGTGATGATGTGTGTTGATGTTAAGCCCGAAAAACTTTCATCCTCATCATCATCCTCGTCGTTATTACAGTAAATCGCATCGTATGTAACAACATGCCATAAAAACAGCGAGAGAGCCAACTCTCAGCCGGTGATAAACGTAGTAGTAGTAGACAAGCAGCGCAAGCAAGGCCAGAAGCACCTAAAAGAAGGATTATAAGTAGAAAGAAAGTACTACCCTTCAATTCCTTTTCCCAGATTCCAAGTGAAAGTAGTACACATACAAATATTTGTGGTTGTCCTTTCTCCAAAATGTTCGAGAAAAGTCCCCCACACACAGACCTGCCAGCAAGTACAAATAATAAACGCCTGTTTTTTATTTTCTCCCCCCGTTACTTTGTCTAAAAAGCGAGTAGGGAAAGGAAAGAGAAAACAAAGTTTGTTATTTGAAAAAGACGGAGAATCCCACGATACAATTTTACTGCCAATATAATATTACTCTGGAACTACCACAATGACTGTGTTATTTAGCCCTGCGGGGATGTCATTGTGCCATGTGCCTACATGCGGGGAAATACAAACAAAAAACAAAAAGCTTATACTAAAACTACTTTGTTTTCTCACTGGGCTTTTTTCGCTCTCATCGTATTATGCAAATAATGCACTGGTTGTGTAGGTAGATAGTGTAGAAAAGGCACATATGAAATTTTTCTCCTTGTGGATAGAAATCAATGAGAAAATGGGTGAAAAGTGGTTAACTTTATGTTATGCATGTGTCCTCGTCAGCAATCCAACACAGCAGGAAGCACAGTGAATTACACAGAAAAATATGATAAACTTGTCTGTCTGATATGCTTTAACTTGCTCCATCATGATTCTCTGTCTCCGCTGGTGAAAGTGGTACAAAAAATATATTGCTAGCTTTTCGGTTTTTCTTTTTTGTTTCGTAAATAATAAATGGTCAGGACAGTAAAAGTTGAGTTGAAAAGTGGTGCTTTTATGTTCAACATTTGATATAATTCTCAGGGAAAAGGGCGACACTAGAGAAAGTCGAGTGAGTTGACTTTCTCCAAAGTTTAAAGTTACATTTGCTTTCCACGTGCCCTCTTTTTTCCCTCCACCACCACATCACCACCACCACCGCCGCATACATAATATACCACTAAACAACACCACCACCACCCTCTCTCTCTCTACTCCCTCCAGTCATATTTATTTTAGTGAAAGCAAACGAGCCACGCAAATGTGTGTCAGGACGAAGCAAAGAGCCAGAAAAAAATGTATAAACAATCAGGATGAAAAATAATGAAAAGTCTGTATGAGTGAAAAAAAAATAGAAACATACATCTAGTCAAGGTTAACCCAAATTCCACAAAAGGACATTTTTTTGCCCTGTTTAAAAAAGTTTTCATGCCAAAGGAATAAGTAGAAATAAAAGAGAAAGATGAGTAATGAAACTTTTTTTGTTTATTTGTTTTATCTTTTTCGCCTTGAACATTGAAAAAAAGTATGAAATTTGCAGACAGCTGTGTGTGCATAATAAAAATGTGTTACATTAAAAAATGTGAGAGGATATGGAGGGAAGCGGGGATGGAGGTATCACGGTGTTGGGAAATATATAACGGAAAAAGTAAAGGTCGTTTTTCGGTGATGTGTGTCCTTGCCTTACTTTCATTTCTGGGAAGAACTATTCCTGCTTCACTTACTTTTAATCCAAAACAGGATATTATTTCACACACATATATGACATAAAGTGAAAGTGAAGCGGGGAAAAATGTGAAAGTTAAGTCGTAAGGAGCCTGGCAATGCAATAGTAATTTAGTGGAGCAAGTTGAAGTTGTAAATTTTACTGCTGCTAGAAAGAGAGAAACTAGTTTACTTTGTTTGATGAACTAATGATCCACTACATACGTAGTTCCACAGCTCTTAATCCATCTCAGTTGGTGGCTGACTTTTTGTATTTTGAACGATAATTTCCAAAAGCTTTAGTATTATTTATGCTTTTATTGCTAGAGAAAGCTGGAGAAAAAAGAGAAAGTTTTAAATGCGGTCGTAGAAGAAGCTTTCTATAATATAGAGTGAAAGTTTGATTGTATTAGTTGTGTTTCTGAGTTTTTTGGTTAGAAATGAAATACAAATCTATGATTTTGTGGTTGCCCATGTTTCTGTTACTTTTGGTGGTGAATGAAGCTTGATTGTACAGGATAAAACCGAGAAGTGGAGAAAATAGTAAAGGATCAACCAAAATTAGTTAAGTGATAGGGAAATGAGGAATCCCAACCATTATACAGAGAGAGATAGAACGTATTATCATATTACGTGCTGCTTTCATCTGGTCAGTTTTAATTAGCACGTGGGGAAAACTGGAGTACAGGTATGTAGGTCGATCTTAGTCAACATTTTGAAGAGATCTGGTTACATAATATGAAAAACACAATGGAATTAGCATTTAGCCAATCAGTTGGATTGGATAGAAACGTTTATTGACTTTAACGGTGGCTATGAATGCCTGCTATGTGTGGCATGACATTTACATAATTGAAATGACAGGTGTCAACGCCATCAGTGTGTCGTTTTGTGTCACGCCCTCTTCAGCATTAAATACTGTAAATTGATCAGATCAGATTCAAAATGTTCTGCGGATAATTCTACGGGTTGATTTGCGGTTTTCCGCTTTCACTTTTTGTGGCATCCCAAAAATGGAGAAAACGCAAACCCATCACGCAAAATCAAATTAAATATCAAGCTGTGCATAGATAACAAAGATAATGAGGGAACGTTCATCATATATTATGCCGCCGTACAGCATGAGCGTTACCCTTTGGAAGAAATTATTCGATGATTATCAAGACACAGTCGAGATTTAAGTTTCACATCAAGTCTCTAAGTAATAATAAACATATGGACAGCACCAAAAAATCCATATTTTCAGAAAAACTTTATATGGGTATTTTTAGATAGC
>JAQIXX010000242.1:0-74822 GCA_034700605.1 Willowsia nigromaculata | reverse complement strand
ATGGGAGATGTGCTTTACCGAAGAGCGGATATTGGTCACGTGACTGCAACCACCTTACAACGATACATGGTTGTAGACTGCACTTTCCCTATTTCATACGAATGGTTGACCTTTACCACTGGAAAGCCCGTTGAGTATCATACGTGGAAAACTATATACTTACCATTTACTAAGCTCGTCTGGCAACTAGCTGCTCTAAGCAGCGCACTGACAATTCTACTTTTCAAAATTGTGCTTTATGTATCTGGTCAAACAATGTCCTTTGAACATATTGCTCACTATATGCTAGCTGTTGTAACCGAAGAAGGTGTCAAAGTACCAGAAAAACATCCGTCGCCTTCCTTGCGTTTCGTAGTTGTGATTTGGCTTGTTTTCGGGCTCCTTATGGGAACAGCATACCGATCAAAATTGACAGCTTTGCTCGTGTTTCCTAATTTGGAGCACCTTCCTGATACATTTGAAGCATTGTCATCGTCCAAATACACCTTTGGTCTCCAGTACATTAAGGGTGCGGCATACCAAATTTTAAAGTCCTCCAAGAATCCAACCTATGTTTCCATCTTTAAACGAATGGAGTTGGAGGAGTCAGATGTGAGATGCTTTAAAAGAACAATTAGCAGTAACTTTGCGTGTATTTCGTGGGACTCCATTGCAGACTACGTGTACCATAAAAATCTCACCGATAAATTCGGTCATGCACCAGTGGTAAAATCCCCTGCCTCATCATCTTTCACCACTGCTGGAATGGTGCTGGAGAAGGGGAGCATTCTCAAGAAAAACTTTGACCGATTCCTGATCTGGGCAATGGATACTGGAATGATAAAAAAGTGGAGACGAATGGATCATGATTATGTGACATTGCAACGAAAACAATGGGAGAAGGAAACAAATCAACAGGAAATCGATTATACACGACCAGAAAAAGTTGCGCTTGTCATCAATCACTTAATTGGAACCTTTTATTTCTTTGCAATTGGAATACTGTTCTCCATTCCTGCTTTCATTTTAGAGAAAGCGCTTCATAGACCATATATTATGCTTAAAACGTTATAAATATATCTTGTACTTTGTGTGCAACTTATAACAGTCATTCGTATCCTTTAAACTTACAAAGTAGGTTTGCCTGGGATGTAAAATCTCTGAAGCAGAGAAAAAGAAATGAGATACTCGTAGTTTAGATATGATGATGATGGACAGTTTCTTGTTGCTTCCATGTTGTAGCCGCAGTTCTCTTTCACTTTTTTGACAATCTCATTACTTCATTCTCACGCGCAGTATTACTATCACCGATTTACATTCAAAGCTGTTATTACAACGTCATTACTGACAGTGCAATGTGTTTGATTTGATTGTAATTAATATTCGCTTTAATTGTACGCATGGTAGACGATAAAAAGCCATCAAAGACCATAAATGTTTGCTAAGCACAATGTATGCAAATTCATTAAGAAAACAAAGCAATGTACAACAATCATTGGACAACTATTACTGAATCAATGTTCTGTAAATTTACAGCAATAAAAATTATGAAAAATATTGCATTTTCTGGAATACTTGGTGGTCAACGTATCAAAATCTCTGCTGTCATTATTATTCTAGTCGCGTCCTATTGTGCATGTTCTGTTTTTCTTTATAAACCGGATGCATACAAATCTGAAATCTTACACATGACATTAGCATAATATGTATTGTGGGTTTGTTGCATATTCAAACATTTATCCGGTTTACTTCTGCATTATATATGCATCTCACTTGCATATCAAAAATAAACACAATCATACAGCTTATCATAAATATTCATTCATGAAGTTTTGCTTGATATACGTAATTATAGAACGCTGCCGTTTATAAGTTGATAAGATAAGATACATCAAGCATTGTAATGAGTACACATGTATTTTTCTATTTCAAATCCAAGTGGCTAATCACAAGGTACAAAAGCAAAATATGCACTATATTAAGAGCCAGTGCATTACATGAGATAAGCGCATCTAGTAATTTTTCGGTTTTTTTCTTCTTTCAAGTTGAAATCATAATAAATCCTATTTGAAAATCATTTCATAATTGCAGCTCTATTCTTGTTTTCGCAACGACTAATAACTTTATGGCTCCATCGTTTTTGTTTCTTCCTGTCTCTCCCGTGTATAGATTAATGTGACTAGCATCATAGAACAATATAAAATTACAACTACAGTGTGTTGTGAAAACTGCATTTATAAACTCCAATAGGCTCTAAATTTATGTGGTTTGCATGCGCAAAACAAGCAAAAATATAGATCTGTGAAAAGATAGGAGAGTATGGAGAAATGGAAAGAAAGCCAAAAAAGTATGCTACTTATTAATGTTGGACGGATAAAGTTGCTCACGAGAAGTAACATGATGATGACGATGATGAAGGTGATCATCACCAAGTTTTGTGATGATTTAAGAGTGCATGTTATGGGAGAACATACACACTAATAGTAATCATAATAACAATAACTATGATAATAATAATAACTAGTCGTCCTCCCCATTCCCGTCATGTACTCTGTACACAGTCTCATAAGTCAACTACATACACTTAACCATATTAGAGTCTATACGCATGGATGCATGTAAAAAGATGAGCGAGAAGAGAAAACAAGTTTTGGAACGCATTATATTTTGCTTTTTGTGTAATCTAATTAAGTCATGTTGCGGGATTTTTTGTGTTTTTTAACTAACAATAATTTTTAAATACTCATCCACTTTATTATGCCTATTACATGTATGTACATACTCTGGGCAATGTTCTTTTGATATCCGATACTGTTTGGTTGACTGGCTCTGATGCAGACAAGATAAGTCATCGCTACATAAATTGTTTAAAATATATAGTGCAATGAGTTTGGAGGATATTGCGCTATTATTATCATCATCATCAACCATATTAACTTGCTAACAATGGGAATATAATATGTTAATATTGTTTGGAAAAGGACTGTAAACATGTTGAATGGATATAAATTAATATAAAGCGACCCAACTACGCACTTGCATCTTGAGAATTTAGAATAATTGTTTAGTATTAATTATGGAAATGGTTGGAACTATGCAGCATTCTTTCATTTTAATTAAGCTTATCAGTAAACGCCTTAATGCTACTGTCGTATTTGCGACTTGACAAAAGTCCTTAAAGTTTTTGATCCATACTATTCGGCTATCATGACTATGAGTTTTCGTTATTGTTCATGTTAACCTGCAATAGAACTCACATTACAATCATAAAATAACTCATCAGAGATCTCTAGTATTGTGTCCCCACCTTAAATATGAGTAAATAAATAAACTTCTGAGGCAGCAAAATAAATATGAATAGATGAATGGTGTCCTCCTCATAATTTCTCTCTCTTACGCTCAATCGCCTATATTGCCCATCTGTAGCATCAAATTTACGGCAGAGGAGAAAAAAACAAGGTAGACACACTTTCCGATATATTTTATGATTGTACCCTTTCTTATTCTCAGTCAAAATAAGTCATAAACACGCAAACCCTTGCAAAGCATTTTTTACTGAAGGCTTTCAAAAAATTCCATTCCATTGGCAAATAGGAAAATAGCCACAGGAATCTCATCTCTGGTCAATTTGACAATGGTGGTAATGAGTCACAAATCACACAGAATGCATCTAAGTTTTTCTACATCACCATCTGCCTTTTGAATTACTGCGAGTAGGTTATACTCACTACTGCTCATTTTCACCTCTTCCTTCACTGAACTCTCTCTAGGTACTTTTCCGACACTTTTAATGATTACGTCTGTGTCTGTGATCATTTTCTCAAGAAAACAGACAAGGTTTACTGTGACTTTCGAGGTTATACCTACATATCTAGAACGAACCGTTTCCTTAATTATTCCAAAGGCCATTTTCTGCATCGCCACTTTAGCATTTGTTTTGCTCTTCTTATGGAAAATGAATAAGCACCTTAAACAAATCACTTTTTCAAGGAAGGAAGGAAAAATATTGTGTAAATTTTCTTCTAGCTAAAAAACTTACATGAGTTTTTAAGAAGTAGAAAAAATATTTGTCTGACATTTTATTATCTGTATGCGCCATTTTTCATCCTGTTGCGCTCTCCTCCTCCAAGCATAATTATCAGACTCTCCATCACACAATATATACCTAAAAAGTAATTCATGGGGAAATCATTTCCGAAAATTCAAATTCTTTTGTTTTGTAGGTTTTTTTTGGGTCAAAATAATATGTAAATATATTTTTTAGTTACATTTGTGATTATGAAACTTGTGGTTGCGTCTCCTCCTCTAGCAAAAAAATAGCCCTTTTAAAATTTTCTGCAATAAACCAAAAAAAAAAGTTTGCAATTCAACTTGTTTTTCAGTGTCCACACATGTCTCCCTCTTGTTTTGTCAATCTACCTCACCCTCTCTTTACTTTATCGCAGGTGATAACCCACCGACAATGCTGTCTGTTGACCCTTTAAATAATTTTTACAGTGATTCTCAGACACAAACAATGTGCTTTACAAAAAGTTGTCTTCAAAAACAGTACACGACATGAAAAGAATGTGTATTTTAAGAAGAAATTGAAATTGAGCATGCAATCATTATTTTTAAAAACAAAAGACCTTTTTAACTTTCCGATGTTTTCCGCCACCACCATCAAGAGATAAATTTTTCTGCATTGTTATGATCACTTTTAAAACTTAACTATTAGTGCGGCAACAAGAAAGCCACCAGCATACCTCGACTATCATCACCACCACTGCTTGTTCTCCTCCTCATAACATGCATGAATGAATTAAAAATTCCTAAAAATAATTTTCCCAATAAATTACGAGCACAGTAGTCGAAAGAAGCTTAAGAATAAGAAAAGCAATAAGGTTCATTAAAAATATACATTGAAGGTTTACCTACCAGCAGCAGCAGCAGCTTAAAAAAGAGATGATGAGACAATACCAAATTTTGAAAATGAGAAACAATAAAATGATCATGATACATAGTTAGTAGGATGCTATGCTTCTTATCATGACGTTGATAATGTGAATGAGGCATGTACAAAGTATGTAAATGTTATCATGAAATGAATAGAGGCATTCCTCTAGACAAAAATTTCTGTGGCGGAGTCTTCTCTCTCTCTCCCTTTTTCTGAGACAAGTTCATAAATTGCATCCACCGTGGTCTGTAGTAGAGAAATAATAAGAAAGAAATTGTGAGTCAGGTAAGTGTATAGATATTTCAAAATGGTGCAGGAGCGTCTTATATGTAGATGATATGTTGGACAGAGAGAGAGAGAGAAGTATAATGGATGGTGGTGATCATGAATGCAGTGAAGCTAAATAATTACTGAGAGACCTATAAAGGTTTTCGCGAAGTGAATGTTAATGGTTTCATTACGGGAATAATAATGCTCACGATGAAATCTCCTGTGTCGGCATTTTCCGCAGGAGGCTAATCTTTTATTGCTCTGACTTCTACTCTCTTCTGCACTGCCATGCCACCACCGTAATCTCAACAGACCTTTGCAATTGCACTGCAACTGATCACTATAAAGTTTCTGTGGAGCCCAATCCATCCATCTTCAGTGCAACTTATAGAAGATAACATTATTATGATTAGGATGATAATCACCAACTACTTCTCTCTCTGGTCCTTTGAATAAACTCTAGAAGAAAAGGCTATACTGTTGCTGCAGATGATGAGGATCTATCATCCATCCTCATTTATTCCCATAATCTTGATTATCATCGTCCTCGTCATTATCATCATCACAAACATTTTATTCTAATCAATGCATATTATGCACCCCTCATGTCCTTTTGAGATAAAATTCTGATTTTTTCGAGGGAGCTTACTCTTAGTTCCTTTGAGTTTGACCACTACTATCTATGGCTTGCTTAAAAATAAGAATAAAATATTGACTTTTTTCATTAAATT
This sequence comes from Willowsia nigromaculata, assembly GCA_034700605.1. Lineage (NCBI taxonomy): Eukaryota > Metazoa > Arthropoda > Collembola > Entomobryomorpha > Entomobryidae > Willowsia > Willowsia nigromaculata. The sequence goes on along the minus strand of JAQIXX010000242.1, from coordinate 68,906 downwards.
ATGGTGGCTACTGCTTGAAAATACCAACTGTGGAGAGGAGAGCCTATTACTTCTCTTCTGCAGTCAAACATCTCTATATTTTTAACCATAAGATTATTAAGTGGTATATCACGACCATAAGAGTCTAGCAAAAGGAGTGACTCGTCACGTGAGCGAAATAAGAATAAAGCTGTACATGTCCATTCACCTTTTATCCATAGTTCACCATTTGGAAAGCTTATCATCAAAGAAAGCACAGATTCATATCGTTCTTTTCTTTCTGGGGCAAAATGACACTTGTGGGTTAAAAAGGATTTCAGTCAGGATAACATTGTTACATCAACTTGTAAGATGGTGTGTGTAGCAGTAGTCATTCATTTTTTTATGAATTTGTGCCCATGCATGAGTACGCAATAAAGCAAAGGGTAAAAAATATGAGGTAAAATTTGTAGAAAATGTAATTTTCATGCGAAACATCAATAAATTTTTTGTTTGAACAGAAGAAGAAAGGCGCTGTATGTATTTTATGACCGAGAAAATTTACATGGAGGTACGACAAGCCAAAAGGACCAAATGGAAGAAAAAGAGGAGCATCTTTCCATTTTTTTTCTTCTCCTTCATTACCAAATCATCCGCATATCATCTTCATTGAATGAACAAGAAAAAGGCTGTGCAAATGGCTAGCACTACTAAACAGCAAAAATACACATACCAGAGGAGCAGAAAAAAATGAGCCATTAATAATTATGAACAGCAGCAGGAGTATATGATGTCATGATGAAACATAATATACATTTTTGAAATACGAGCATCTTATCATCGTTATTATTATTACAATTACAAGAAAGAGAGGAAGATATGGCCACATTTTACTTTTGGTTTGTTTGCTTTTAAACTTTTAGTGGAAATCGCGTTTGATAAAGGTATGATTAGTGAGGAAAATGTGCGTATTAACCTCAAAGGTAGAAAAAAAAGTGATGGTACAACGAAAGGATGGGTATAAAGGTTATTATAACGAGTTGCTCTTTTTTCGACTCAAGCTTCTTATTTCTTCATGAACGGTTTTTTATGTTGTGTGCATATTAAATATATGTATGGACTGCAACAATTATGATGAAAATGCCGGCTACCAGCTGGAGACCTCTGGACTTATGGCGTTTTGTATGCTTATATATTACGCGAAGATTGTGAGGAGAGCCCACATATCATATTTTAATGGTTGTAAGATCAGCGGTGCCATTAATGAACCCTTTGATTCCAAATGTTTTAGTGTTTAATGTTTCTCTATAGCAGACGTCAGAAAGTTGAGCTAGGCTAGGCTTATGTAAACTTAAAACTTTTGTCGCTTAAAAAAAGCTCACGTGAGATCATTCAATTTTTGAAATTTTGTGACTCTTCCTCACAATTTCCTTTTTGAAAATTGGTTGAAATTGAAAAACTTTTATCCGAATACCGTTTACTAAGCCAATAACAAGATAAAATTTTAAATAAGGTACAACATATATAATGCCCGGTTTTACCTAAAAAATAAAATAATTTGTTTCTCATTCACACTCCCACTACTTGCGTAATGGACAGTTTATTCATTTAATTTGATGCGTTTTATTAGCTCTTTTGATTTTAGCTGATTTGCCGACTCTCGCTACTACGTTAATACAGAGTAGTAGCCCAAAACTCGACGAACAACATCCTCATTCTACCAGAAAACCTTATTTACTACATGTCTATCACGAGAAGTGCATTTTGTAGAAACTGATCATAACACTGCATACCTATATTTCAGTACCTGACTTGACCACTTTGTGACTACTATATGTAAATACGTATGTGCTACGGCGAATCTAGGAGAGTGGTAGTAATAGTCAAAGTGCACTTTTTACTATGAAAACATGCATATCAAAAAGGATTGATAGCAACTTTATTTTAATATTTTTCACTGATAGCCTTTTTATCAGACTGATATCGACTTGGCGGTGAAGGTGACTGTGACTGACGACGACGGCAACGATACTTTGAGTGTTGATGTTGATAGCCATCATCCTCCTGTCTTCCTCTCTTCAGTTTACCCAGTTCATAAAAATGGCCATTCAGGAAACTATTAAAATCTATCCTGCTCACCATCAAGAAAAAATGTATTCAAATTTTACAGAAAAAAAATCTAATCATCATTTCTAAAAGATGTACGTATATGCACCCACGAGAGGTCCATTTTCTTCACTTTACATTGTCCATCAGTAGCCCTTTTAGATTTGAATTTGAAAATACGCAAACCACCTTAATAATAGATGCCATGTTCTCTTGGGATATAATTCAGCCTACATATACTTTCCTCCGCCCTGACGTAGAATCATTGTATTTAAATATATTTTACATTTTCTCCCAATAACTTTTTATGAACGTTACGACCGCCTTTTGCAAACTGCTGTTTTATTCACACTAAATCTTCTTGTTTCGAACCGATTATCAATTCGATTGTGAAAAATATACAGTTTGTGAATCATACGGATTAACTATTTTATGCAGTTGTTTATTGGAGGATGAAAAATTCGATTTTGCTCGACTCTCGCATCGCATACTATGCCCAAAATTAATGCTTACAAAAGAACATTTATTAGGCTTTAGGCTGCAAAATGAACTTAGCACATGGCGATAGCGACTACAGAAAATGACACACACAATCTTCCATTAGGCAGATGTGAATTGGCATAAAGCAATAATATTTTTCACCAATCAATAAAAAAAATTCATTTTATGTCACGCCGTAAAAACTCCAGGTTTTTATGTTTTTCACACTATCCAATAGTTTCATCTCCTATACTTCCATAAAACTGAAATTTATTGGATTCACCGTGAACCCACATGATCCGTGTGTCATTTCATTATAATCGTTTTAAAAACCCACCACCAAGAAAACCAAACATTGTCCTTTCGAAGAATTTTTCTCAAATCAATTATTTTCTCCCATGTGACGCTGTCCTATATGACACGTGAAGATATGTGAAAGAAAAACCTTTTCCTCTTTTATTCAAAAACCTTGATTGAATTTTTTTGTCCTTATAGTTTGTTCATAGAAGAGAGGTCAAGCGATAAAATCAAAATGCTCACTTATTCCTATCTCATTTTATTACTTATATCAAAAAAAGTATTATGCATATCAAGTTTTAAACAACATCACACTTTTTTCACATCAGATAATGTTTTTTCTTTCTTTTCCTCTCGTCAAGAGAAATATGTACGTATTATCCATCACTTCAGTCCACAGCATCATGATTCATCATCGCCATCAACATTATGATCATCCAAGCCCCTTCATCCGTCTTTTTCGTGTTTGATGATGACTTGATAGCGTTTTAATCTGTAATAAAAATATTAGGAAAACTTGGAAAGGATAGACATGTAGATGCATAGAGAGAAGACACGTAATTTTTTAGCTGAGATTTACATTTGCTGCAATAAACATATTTTATATTTGTTAGAATGGATTAAAAACGTTTTTGTCTCCCCTGTCAGTGGAGAAAAGTTAGATTCATTGCTTCACAATTCATCTCTATCTCTCTGACCCTCTTTTCTCCGTGTGCCTTTCATCTTCAATTTAAAATTGAGACAGTAAATTCTTGTATCATTTCTTCAAAAGCTCATATTACTTTTTCCTACGTGACGATGATCCATACTATATTGTTATACAAGCAGACATTTTCGAACATTTTATGACACTCGTGATCACATCTGTATGTATTTGGTAGGAGCATTGCATCGAGAAGATAGAATTCCATTCTTGTGGTGATGATGGAGTATAAAGTGGCTCGTTAATCACAACCTATAATATTATTAGTACCTTTGAAATATAATGTCGAAATAACGTGTTGGATGTTGTATTCATATCCTCTCATTTATTCTATTCCCATCAGCAGGTGATATTATGAAAAGTAGAGAAATGAGAGGGATCGTAAATGGAAAGCTGAGAATTTATGGTGCCATTATATGTTATTATTGCCATTACAAACCTCCATATACCTTAACAGATCAGAATGATGAAGTTTAAGCTCGATGGACCGAGAATTGAATGGGGAAACGCAAAATGTATTGTGAAGTAGAACATTGGTGGACGTGATATCTCAAGAAACGAATCACTAATACAGAAGCATGGATTCAAACCCAAAAAGCAAGTCAACCTGAGAAAAACGCCAAAAGATCTTCACCAAGATCATCAAAAGAGTTGAGGAGATGTCACAGGTGAAAATTAATGTGATGTCATGATACTAGAAAAAAATCGACATTATCAATTATCCGTCTTTTCATCTTGGCTAAGTAAGGTGGGAAAATGGCTCCCACCAGCACAAACCAAAACCAAATAACTTGAAAATGTCCACATGAAAAAACAATTAAAATGAACATTATACATTCATGATGATGTTATTACCTCTCTGCCGCTGCTGATGTGGATTATCTTATTGACTTCGGCGTGGTAAGGGGTCTCATCATCACCACAACATAATCACCACCGTGTCGTGTCGTGGCAAAGAGGAGGCGGAGGCTATTCATTTTCGTGTTAAATTCAGATTTTAATTTCCAATTTTAATGGGAGTTTTTTTTCTTTTCTTTGCTCCTTCTTTCTCTCCTGTGCTCAGGATAAAGGATAAACTGACTGATTGTATGAGTGACTGACTAAATATCATCAAGAGATTCCCAAGTAGTAGACGAAGGCGAAATTCTCTTAAAAAATTTGATATGAGTGCAATTTAATAGTAAAACGACGCCCCACCTCCTTCATTCATACTAAAGCTACTGAGCTAAAGAAAATAAATGAGTGTAGCACTGCTGCGTGCAAGCACACAATATCGTCTTATTATTATGGACATATATAAAATTAATCGATCTCTATCTCACTTCTTGAAAAAAGACAGAGAGAAGAAGGAGAAGAGAAGAGGAAGGGCCAATTAAAATGTGCAAAAGTAGTCATGTTATTTTATTTTTTTCTCTTGTTGTTGTTGATGTTGTTATTACAATAGATGGTAATATATATGCATAAATATTACCATTGTATAAACTTCGCCATTGTCTATACCCTTTTGAATAGATATGAGAACGCAGAACCGTTTGTTTCTTCTTGAGCTTCTTTGGTTTTCCTTTGATCTCTCGTCGATTTATGATTTGAAGATAGCAATTATACTCCATAAACAACTGACCATCATCTATCTATCTCTCTGACCAGCAATATATAGAGGAGAGCTCAACATCAGCTTTATAAAACATAGTATTTTGTCTATATCAATGCATCGGTCTTTAAAGAACATTTTTTGAGCGAGTTGGTAGCAGCCAGCAGTCCAAAAAAGAAATTGCCCACGAAGTGGTCCCACGTTTATATTAACAATGTATATAATCACAGGGATGGGTAATTATTATTACGGCAGAAGCAAAAGCTAACTGAAAGAATAAGAAAAAAAAAACAATTTTTGGATTTTTTTTTCTTTCAGATTTAACCTGAGTCATATAGAGCCATCTTTTATAGTGGCCATCGTGCCCTGTGCAATAATAAATATGAAGGATGCGAGCATAGATACATAAGCAGTGCTTTTGGTAAGTTGAGGTACTACTACTCTAATAAAAATGGAGACTTTTCAGTTCCCATTCGGAAAATGAAAATGACTTTTGAGAAAGGTAATTTTATTTTGATGATGATGAAGCAGTAGTACTCTTTTGTGGTCGTAATAGGCCATAACCATTTAATTATTATTAAGTCATTCATTTTTACTTACATAAAAAATAATAATCATAAATTTTCATTTTGTGGCTAAAACATTTTCTTTCTTCAGGCAATTCAACAGCAAGCAGTGTAGAGCAATTGGGGATGGTAAAAAAACGTGTGTCATGTTGTGGTTTGGATGCATCAATGCGTGTACGTTTTATAGGAGATAAATGGCGAATTATCATGATGATGCGATTAATATTATGACGAGGAGGACGATGCAAAAAATAAAGATAATAAATAAAAATTACGGTTTAAAAGGGATCATCAATTTTTAGAAGAAAAAGACGACGGATTTATTGAGTAGTCGATTACGTTATTACGTAAAAAGCGATTAACAATATTTTTATGATTGTTGAGCAAGAGACGATAAATTTTTTAAAGAGTTTTGAAGGGGAATGGGGAATCTTAAAAGTTCTGATCATGGTTTGGTGAAAGTATTAAAATAGAAGCACTTATTCATGTACTGTTTTGTACCCCAGGTGGCTTTCCCTGTGGTGCGTCCGTTACTGTGAAAGGTGAAGCCGGGAATGTGACCAGCATATGAGGAACTCATAGGTTCACAGCATCGATATACATTGCAGTCCGGTTCGGGTTTGCAGGGGCAGACGTAAGGTCCTCGGTTGAGATGATGGGCGCGAGGGTCGCAGCAGAATGGATTTGGCTCACCACAGCAAGATGGAGGTGGACCGCAGGAAAATCCGCAAGATGCAGCTTCTACACGGAGGGAAGGCTTATTTGGAGTTGGATTGCAGCATTCTTGCATTACTTTGCAGGGATCACAGGGAAGCTCCTCACATGGCGGCTTGAGCTTACGTGGGGCAATTCTTGGTGGAGGACAACAAACTGGGTCACAGCAACCAATGTCAGAGCAGCCGACAGGATTGCGACAACAAGAGTCTGTAGGACAGCAAGGGGCACCTGGGGGCTGAAGGATGGGACAAGGAGCCTGGAAAGGGGAAGAATAAAAACACGTTATAATCATATCAAACGAAGATATATCGATGGAATATTCAATATAACTCGTGTATTTGATAGAAAACTGTACCTGAGCGACACATGGATCTTCAATGATGTCTCTGGTCAACCTGCCAAATGTGCCTCCATTCCTTTGGCGGTAGGTAGGAACATGACCTCCGTATCCAGGTATATGGTAGGGCTCTGGCAAATAACCAGGTCTCTCCTCGGGACAGCAATACATGGTGGTTCAAAAATTTCGAATTTGGAGAAAAACTGGAATTTTCAATCAAATGGGTGATTACAATTACTTGTGCCAAATTTTTTGTGGGGGTCCGATCCGATACTATAAAATTTTTAGAATTTTGGAAGCATCAAAAAAAGCGTCGCAAGAAATTCTTACTCTCCTGGAGGCAGAATTATATCAAGTGCATTCAATTCCCTAGGCTACCAGTAAAACATGCCTTGTCTCAGTGTGCCCCGTTCACCATCTCATGTTGTGGTGAAAGAATAAAGATCTCTGCAAACGTAGGTTTTTTGCATCATGCAAATTCTTATTCAGGTCACTGCTAATCCCCAACAGAGTTGCTCTTAATGAAATGGCAATAACCCTGATTTTACAATATACTTTCGTGTCATTCATCATCTAATCACATCTTTCTACTGCATGTCCCTCTTGTGTGCAGCTAAAAGCTGCTCTAGTTGAATTTCTTTCCATCCATCCTTTCAAGTTGTCGCTCTGCAGATGTTCATAAGCGTCTTCGCTGCGTCCACATCTTTCTTTTGATCTTTTTTCTCCATCTTAGTCCTACACCCTCATCAACTTCATCTTTAGGAGTCATGTTGAATGCTAATATTGATGATTGTTTTCTAAAGAGACGACAAAAGCTTATCAGCTCATTGTAATCATGATCAAATCCCTTTTTTGCTTGCTTGCGTGAAAATATTTTTTTGTTTATTTTTTTGCAATTAGTTAAATGCTGCATTTAAATAAAAAAAAGTAGAGAAAAACACGCTGCAATTTTCATTTCTGGGAGGATGTATGTACCTATCACGTTTATCATACAAATGGACATAAGATATTCGTAATAGATATTTTGTGAGAGGACTATGGTTTCATTTTGTGAGCTTCGGTTTTATTCTGATTGACTCTCCCCTTCTTCGTGAAATGTCAATCATCATCAGTCTCAACAGAAAATAATGTGGAATATAGCGTGCAAATGAACGATCATATCAAAAAACGATTACTATTCGATAGCCTCCTGTTGCACGATAGAGTATTTAGAAAAAGTGTACTAGGTAGACACATTAGAACTTTCTCGTATTGTTTTACCACTATTTATTTCATTCACTATATACCCACCAATCCATCATATATAATCATCAAAGAAGATAGGTATATAGCATGATGACTTTTTACTATCTTTAAGGAAACACAAAGGTTGACGAGATGGGAGCCCTTTGCTGTAATTACGCTGTCAAAAATGCTCCTATTTTGTGAAAAAAGGTGTGCAATTATAAGTCCACTCAGGTAAACGAAAAAAGGGAGGAGGAGGATCTCATAAAAACGAAAATGAGAAGGGTGAAAAAAAAAATATTTTGTGCAGTAGCAGAAATCCTTTTTGATATGTGCAGGTAATATGCATACATTACATAGTCCGTCAACCTGTACAACAGAGTAAAATAGTTGATAAAAGTGTGAGCATAATGAAGACGGATTGGAAGGGATGACGATGGTGGTGGTGGTGGAGGGAGACAAGGAGGAGAAAAGAAGAAAAATGTTTTTGCTCGAGGCTTGCCATTTACTTATGAATAAAGGCGCATCACCATACACTCTCTAAGCATCTATAACGGATGGATAATGTAATAATAAAACAAAAACTAGTAGAAAATATATAACAAATTGAATTGCGAAACTAAATTGTTTTTTATAACTTTTTCATGCATGTATATTAGATCTATTAAGCATTTTATTTTCTTCGTACACTGTAAATAAATATAGCTATTATCGTCATCATCCTCATCAACCATGGTACATTGTTTTAGGAGCATATATCCTTGTGATTCTGCGGTGCTCTCCTCGCAACTCTGTGTTTTTCCTTTGGCAGTTTAATAAGTTAATTAGGGACTAGGGGAAGAGCAATGAAATAAACTGCTACACATTTTTATGCAAACGTTTATAAACATTGGGAGAATATCATTTTATTTTCCTTTCCTGTGGTGGTTTGGTGTGTAAACCTTTGTTATGCAATTACACATGATGGATCCGTTTCCTAAGTTGAGAACATTCGCTTATAATGATATGAAGCATATATACGTGTTTTGTTGTTTTTATGATGAGATTTTTTAGCTTTTTATAATTTGTGGTTTTTGACGAGAAGAGATTGGATTGGGCCAAGACTGATTTCGCGTTTCACGGATGATGACGAATGACGACCACAGAATTTCTGACAAAAAATAATCTCAAGAAAGAGAGACGTGAAGTGAGTGACATGACAGCAAACAATTATTAGAAGGGAAAAACTAACACCAACTGTGAAAAAGGTCCTGTAGCAGAAGCAGTATATATTTTGCAGTGTAGGCTCAATCAAAACATTTGGGCTTTACAGGCAGTTCTGCGAATGCAATGTAGTAGAATTTAGATGACGAAGGAGGAGGAGGAGAAGGACTAAATTAAATACCCCCGACGACGACGAAAATGATGACGATTCTCTCTCTGTAGCTCCTATCGTGATTCAATCTTTGACGGAGCACGAAAGCGTAAAATCCACAAAAGTCATGCATGCATGCCTGCATGACATTAAAAACATTATACACCATAGGCCAGGCATACAGGTGGTTGTTGGTTGGGGTGATGGCTGGCAGCCATATTGGAATCTTTTTTGGCGAAATTCCCACACACTCACTTGCTATTACGTACCTGAAAAAACACTCAATTTAGAAACACGCATGTCCACTTAGAGTAAACACAGAAAGCACATACATACCTGAAAAATACTAGGCAATTTTTCCACTCACCTCACCAGTTTATACGGATAAATGATTGATGAAAAGTAAAAATGATCTAGACTCAGCTTCTTACAAAAACGTATCGCTACAAACGCAAGATGACTCATCATTTATCACCATCAGCATCTCAGCAGACAAGTCTTGTTCTCACCTGGAAAAAATCAAGGGTCAGTAGGAAAGGTCAACAAGTTGAAGAGAAAAAGGGTCGGTCATAGTTAAATGACTGGTTTTACTCTGCCACCACCATGAGCAGAGAACCACCCGAACAAGTTTTCTCCGTGCTTTGTCTCGTGGTAGTGGCGGTGGTCGTCATCATCATCTTCATATAATCCTAATATGACTGATCAGTTCCATTCATTAAAAAATTATTCTCTCATTCATTCCGCATATAACAAGTTACGTTTTGCGTTTTCTAGTGCGTATACTCCGGCATCTTTGTGTGTGGAGTGTGGACCTGCGTTTTCCTCATACTCATGTTGCTGGCCTTGCCTTTTGGATTGGGAGAAGAGATTGGATTTTTTGGTTCGACAGGTTAGACTAGACGGGCAGCTGAGAAGACTCTCTTTACGCAATGGAGTGCAAGGGCACACGAAAAAATATATAAAAATATATAATAATAAAAGGAAGAAAATCAGGAATCAAGTTATTTTTCTCCTCTTTTTGTGAACTTGTTGCTGCCTCATGATGATCATGTTATGTTGGTTTGGATTCTTGTTTGTTGTTCTCTCCTCTCTTCTCAATGAACTTGGAATCCCAGTTTCCTTTTTCAGACACATAGACGTAACCACCACACCAGTTCTTCTCTTTTAGAAGCTGATGATGATCCTGTGATGAGAGTAACCACAACAGAGAAAAAATTGGCCAAAACTGGATTTTCAATCGTCAATATTTACAAATTAGTGGGCACGCTCCTTTTCCCCTCTCTTCTCAAAGCAAACTTTCTTCTTGGGAGAGAGAGATGGACTCTCTGGGACGAGTACCAGAAAAAAAGTGGATGTCCGTTTGTTTTCAGAGATATGCGGTGTCGGTGGTACTCTGGTGAGCGAGGAGAAGTTGACCTAGTTCACCTCAAAAAAGCAACACAACAAAAGCTTGTAAGCGAGTTCTTCTTGTTTTCCACTTTCCACTATTTTATCATCATCATCACTCCTTCCTTATCATACAAAACAGACATAAGTGGCATATAATCATGGACTTGGGCATCATGTGCAAAAACTTTATGTTCTGATTGCCGCAACCTGGAGAACCTGAACTGGACTGGAACTGGTGGTGGTGAAAATGAGCGTGATGGACATGGAGCGTTTGAATGACCAACACTTTGCGTTGTGGTGGTTTCTACTGGAGGAGACGGACAGGCGACCCCAAAGGAATCCAGCACAGCAGCAATTTGCAGTCATAATAAATAACAAGTTCATCATCATGATGAATTGAATCGTGCCAATGACACTGGCCTACTTTCCACAAATTAGGTTGGAATGGAAAAACTTGTTTTTCTGCAAAACTGGATGGTTTATAATTCCTATTTATAACCAAATATTAACTAAAATTTTTTTTGCCAAACAAGTAGCCGGAAGCGTTTCATGAATGAATTTCTGAAATAACTACACACAAATAAATTAATCTGATTAATTTCAGACTTCATGTAAAACAGATTTGCATTTGGGAGGAGGAACGATTACGAAAACTATGTCTATTTCTAACCTTCTTTCTTTATGAATCTGTTCATCTCTGTTTCTAAGATTTTGCTCAGCAAATGTATACCTACAAATGTTCCCTGTTCTCTCTCAATCCACGGAATTACTAGAGCCCGACGTTTCTGCCGAGGATCCTTAAAGATCTTGGCGTTTTATAAAATAAAATAAAAATGTGAAATGGCCCATAGGAATTCTGAAACATGATTCTTTACTTTAGAGGACACAAAAAAGTAAAAAAGAGAAGACTGTTGTGGCGGTGTTGCTGCAAATGAAAATAAATACACACATAGTTTTTTTTACTGCGAAGACTCGGACAGAATTTCAAGTGAGCAAAAGCAATAACAATTTTTTCTCTATTTTGTTTTTCGTCTTCTTCTTCTGTCTTGGTTTTCTTTTTCTGAAAAAAAAAATGCTTGAGGCTTTCAGAGATGTTCCTTTTTTCTTTGCATGCATCGCGTACAATGGATACTTATGTAGAATATTATTTTTCTTAAAAGTTTTTGAAAAGGCTTTTTCGTATCTTCTGCTGTTTTTGAGGAGCTTCTTCTCTTCCTAGTAAATTGGTACATTTAATACTGACCATCAGCAGCAGGATCATGTGTGTAGACACGCAAGATGAATGTGAATGAATGATGATGCTTACGGCGCAGGTGGATTTATATTTCTATCTCTTTCTATGTGTTTGTTTGGTGTTTATGGATTGAAAACGAACCGATGATTATGATGACGATGATGAGAACGAAAAGTCGACTGATGATAAAAGTGATTTCTATCATTTTAAACACAATGTCCATTTCATTTGACCATCTATATCTAATGGCTATAAACACAATATTCTCAAGAAACCAAACAAAAAATATGGAAGAGCATTTTCTTCAACTTTCCAAACTGATGGTCATCTCGTCTCTCTGCCTCCAAGACTCTGCTTGACTGCCTGATTTTCCTTCACTGGAGAATATATATTTCCACATCTCAGTTTACATCAGTCACACACACAAGCATCCATTCGTCTGTTAAAAATATGAACGATAAAATTGAAAGTTTTTTCTTCTCTCGCAAACCAGCAAGAAAGATAGAAAGAAAAAAAGGATTAAGGAAGCCTAGATCGAGGTGAGGCGAGTCCTCAAAGATCAAGTGCAGAGATGAGGCAGAAAAATAGTGAAGGAAAATAATAAAAATGAAAGAGAAAAAAAGGTAATCCGAGAGTATGAGAGATGGAAGATGCGCAGACCAGGTAAGTAAATACGAGCACGCAATGAAGCACATTATTTCCATGTTTTGCGGCACATACGCAGACAATGTCCACGTTGGAGCATCATCATCATACATGAGTTATATATCAGAAGGAGATGAGGAGGAAAGGAGAGAAAATGCTTTCGTGTTTTAAAGGGTTACACATCTTACGTCTCAGTATAGATACTCCATACACATGGTATAAAATTATAGGTAGAGATTTTTATTATTAGATCAGCTCTGTTTTGAGTGTCCAGCGTGGCATGAGCGTCGTCATCTCAGGTTTCGAAACGTAGGAAAAGGAAAAAAGTTCAATGCACATAATATTTTTAAGGGTCACCACATTAAACGAGCAGAGAAGAGATAGTATCACGCTTCCCAGTTCCATTTTCCTTTACTCTGTCTCTCGTAGTAGTAGTCTAGTAAAATGAAATAAACTTTTAGAGATTTTTTTATACATATAGGAAGAAGATGAAAACGCTGTGAAACTGATTATTGTAAGTCTTCATATTTGAGTTGCTGCTGCTCATTGAGAATTTATTTTAAAATCCTTTTGTCTGCTTCATCTCTGCGATTTACGAGGATTGTCTGGAGAAAAAAATGTATAAATTGTGATTCCTTTTGGTTTTGTTAATGTTGAATGGTTGGTTGGTTGTGGCAAACAAGGTCAAAATGCAATGTGCTCCTTACTTTATATGGTACACACTAGAAGATGAGATGGGCTCAGAAAAAAATAGAATTTTTGTATCTATCTATGCCTTTGCCTGACTGTCTCTCTCTCATATTTTCTTGCGAGTCAAGTCAGTTGAAAATGTTAAAAGTTAATGCCTATCAAGGTCAAAAGCGAGGAGATGATGTAAGTATAAGCTTAAAAATTCACAGTGTCATCAGCAGCATATTATGAGATTGGATGAGCCAACTTGTATAATATTTTATTAGATTGTTGCAAGTTTGTCTGGTTGGTGTGTGTGGTGAGCCGTAAATGTATACGATGGAAGGATTCAATCAGGCAGAATGAATGCTACACGATTTAAATATTATTAACATTTTCGTTTGACGATTTTTTTCTCCTTTTCTACACTCTAGAGAATTATATAGCTCGGTTAGTAAAGATATTGCAAGAAGATCCCAATGTTAGCAGATGACCACACGGCATATCATCGTCGTCGTCGTTCATGTCATCTGAAACATGAGATATTAAAGTTTATGGTAAGTGGCAAGTGAATAAATATTATTATGCCTATAAATAGGCATCATTATCATCATCATAGTATAGTCAACCAGCATCACAGGTAAATTGCGTGATGCGTTTGCGTGTACAAAAATCTCTATATGGATTCAATAAGCGTGTACCTACTATATATCTTGTATAACTTAACTTTAATGCATGCAATATAATTTACTTATAAAATTTTATACGGAGGATTCACCAAATTACGAAAGAAAAAACCCTACAAGCCATCCCGTCACCGTCCTCGTTTAATTTAAACACATTCGGCAATTAAATTAAGAGGTCTGGTGAAAAGATGATGGCAAATCCAAGCTAATAATAATATCTGGCTTTCGAAAAGAAGGCGTCTGGTGTAGGCCTAAAGTCTGCAGTTTACAGAGTTTTGACGAACTCTGCTGCACAGTTAAGAATAGATAAATGGGAATGTTGAGACGAATGATGATGAGGATATTTCAGTGTCACGGATAAAAAGCACAAATGATGAGATGAAGAAGATGGGTAGTTGACACAGTGGCAAAAATAAACCAGTCGATAATCATAAAAATAAATGGATCCGCTTTTTCCTTGCTTTCTTTATTATTATTAGGCAGAGAACATGGGACATTGTCTACTAAAGTGATAGCATAATATATTTTTTGCACTTGTTCTTGTCAACCTAACAGAACACCCCAATAAATCCTCATTTTCGAAAATAATGTGTAAAACGTAGCGTGGAAGTGTGTGCCATTCCACCACGCCTTTTTTGTTCTGATATTTGGCCTGCTATAATAATTTCTCAGTATACAAACTAATTCATCATATTGTCTGCCTGAGGAAACTTTTGTTCCCTTTAAGTTGCTAATAAAGTATTCTAAAAGTAAGTAGATATGTGAGTGTGTGCTATCTGGTGAAATTATCTCGCTTTGAAATTATTAATCTTATTGGTTGTGCAAGACAGAATACAGAGAAGCTGAAAGTTTGACTTTTGACATGACAGAAATTAAGTGCGAGAAGAAGATGAAGAGGATTGGAATCCGCAAACGGTAAGACAAGTAAAGCGTACTTAATCTCCAACTTTTTAAAAACCCTGTAAGGATAGATCGAAAGGTAAAATGGTTATAGGTTATGTGTGTATAGGTATTTGTTATAGAAGATGTAGTTACATGGGATGCCTCTTGGTGTTGGTGGCTTTGCAAGGTAATATTGGCGATATTGCATAGCGAACTGGTCGCATCATCATTATCAATATTGTTATCTTTGGTCGTCATCTTCATCGCGTCAAGACAGATTTTTTTCTGCTGTGACGATGCTAATCATTATCATTATTAGCAATTGAGAAGTTCAGGAGGAGAAAGATTTACGGCAAAGACGACATTCACATGTAGAGAAGGTGGCCATTATACGTGAATTGGAATTCACTCACACCGACGCTGAAGGAATGTTGTACCTTTTGAAAAAAGCACAGGGAAAGGATGAGACCAATTCACAAGAAAATATGTCTGTACAGAAGATCTATCAAGAGATTTATGGTGGTGGTATTACCATCAAGGAAGAATTTTCTTTCGATGAGATTAGAACGATCGACGTTGCCAATTCGGAATGCACAATGAATCTCACAGCACATTTTACACATTCCATTCATGTTTTGGCTCCGTGTTTGACTGCGGTAATAATAAGAGAAAATTGACCGATGCGGTAATTATGATATGAGGATTTTTCGGGTTAATTCTATTTTCTATTTTTTTGGTGACAAGAACTCCAACCATGCTACTTACTGATTGGCTTGAAATGAGCGTCAACAACATCAACATGGGCCTTGGCTTAGGGCTTGACCCAAAGTGTACTGTTTATTTGAAAATGTCCCGTAGCTGTAAATTGTGGTCACATTAATAACAGCCAACAAAATGCAATGCTTTAAAAACAGAATGAGATGAAAGCTGTGACATGACCATAATTGGAGGCATATAATAAATGATCTTGGCATTCAATTGTAATTACAATCTTGTCGATTTATTGAATAAAGCGAAACAAAGCAAATATAAACTTTTACTTTTTTAACTTCCTATTTTTTACAGTGAAATTTTGGCAATCAATATAACACAATTTTTACACACAAGCATAACGTATCATATTGGCAAAAACTCATCTACTGTGCTGTACAAAATCAGTGTAAAAGATAACTAGAAATTAAAGAGTGATTTGTTCTATTATTAACCATAACCATCATATAACGTTATTTCATGGTGTTGATGTAGAATCACGTGGAAGTGGTTGTTATCAGATGACATCGAAAGCGTGAACTTGGAGAAAATAAGCATAAACTGTGTCCTGTATGCGTATCAACATTTCTTCCTTATAAGGACGCAATCATAATATTAATCACTTTCAGAGAATCTGCACAATAAAAGTTTATGCACTATGCTCCATATCCCAATCTAGAAAAGTTGAAAAAATATTGATATTGAAGTTGGCTCAGTTAAAAAACAATTAATTTCTGTTCCAAAGTGGATAGCTGTTGCATTTAAACCAAGTAAGGCTATCACAGAGTGCTTTTAAATAGCTTACAAATGCAATACTTATTTTATGTGGTTTTATATCAAAATGGTACAAAGTATCATCAGTGCACAGAAGTGCCTTTTACAAGATTGGTTCCTTACACAAGATTTTTAATCGTAATAAATATTGTTCTCATTTCAAAATGTGAGCACTTTCATAATAATCTCCATCTCTGCTGAATCTGTTCTCTTTACTAATCGCATATAGTCAGTGATCTGTATCAGTGAAAAAAAGTTCTTCCTCTTGTCCTCATCAACATGTAGGCTTATCATTATTAAAACTTTGCATCATCGCCATCAATATCTTCAGTGTGTACATTTATACGTGTGCATGCACCTGTTCGTCATGATCATCAAAGTATATCTCATGTTTCCTTCTATTTTTCAATCTCATATCTACTTTTTCTTCAATTTCAAACTAGTTTCATCAGCTCACTGAGTTGATGGTTTGATTGTCTCTCTATAATCGTTATTCAAAAGTAAAATATACTGTTGCGCAGATTTTCTTTCTTCAGTTTGATCACATTTCATTGTTTTTATTCCTTACGTGATTTTTGCAACGTTAATTACAAAAAATTGTTTTTATGTGCTTCTCCTCTTCTGCATCATTTCTTTACACTCGTTCATCATCAAACATTCACCGACACTGTTGATGTGATATCAAATGACTGACTGATCATCATTATGATCAATGAATTTTTTAGTGGTGACGGCGCTAGCCATATAAAATCCGTTTTGTATGCATATATTCATAGATCATCATTATTATATCGAGTGAGGGAATTCTAGTGGATAAACCAGCAATAAAAAAGGATATTTGAAGGATGAAAGAGCAACAGTAAATAATAAATTGGTTGCTCTTCTTCTTCATCAACATCTTCGGGTGGTGGTGTTGATCGATTTTGATAAGTTGACAGTGATGACGGCAGGATGGTGGCCGAAAGTTCTCAACCTTCTTCTTTTTTCGCCGTTTTTTTCTTCTCTTTGCCGGTCTCATTTTCTTCTAGGAATATATCCTGTTGATGATATTGTTGTGATTTTGGTCTGATCATCTTTTTTATAGCAATAATAAAAACAGGGCTCACAAAGAGATAAGAATTGATTTTGATTTTGACTGCGGCCCCTCCTGTTTTGCAATAAGGTTTTCAATTTTTCTTCGTTATCAGGACAATCCCTTTTACTGTGTAGCAGCAGAAAAAGCATGGCGTCTGCATATTATTCGTAAAAAATTACATTTTTGATTAATATCTAGAAACATGAAACTTTTACTTTATTCATTTTTTAGAGAAAAAGCTCTTCCATGTTGTTCATGAACTCTCTTTAGTCACTCCATTGTCTCCTCATATGCTGTGCTCATATAGAGTGCACCCTTGGGGGTTGCCTTTTGCGATAGATCTCATCATTTCATTCACCTCTCATTTTTAGTACAGGTAAAAGCGCTTGTAGCTTATTGCAAAGTGAAAACAGAGAAAGAAGAAGAAAATCCCTATAGGTTGCCAATTGTAAAGAGACAGACTGAGAATGAGAGAATTTGGCTTGGTTTCTAAAATTAATGGTGGGATGGGCTTTCCATTTATTACTATTGTCCCATGATGTATTCCATTAGACAGCAGATACTTTCTGATGGCATTTTACGATTATATTTTTCTTCGACACTCATATATAGATAGACATTTCTTCTATAATAGCCACTTTATCAAAAGTCTATACACATTTAGTAGCATAGGTATATAAACCACGTAAAATGCTAGACCATTGTTACAGATAATATTTCATCTTTTCATTTTTATCTGCTGTAGATACACCAGCAGAAGCTATGGAGCTACCGCAGTAATATGTATCTGTCCTGTTCTGTCTTTTGAGAAAATGTTATTTTGCACACATGAAAAATGTGCATGTAGCACAAAATAAGAGGACTGTGCTTGGTGCTCACTCAGAGAAAAGAGGTAATCTGAGAGCAAATAATTTACAAGCTTTGTTATTAAAATAATATGTTTTCGACACAGCCTAACAAAAGGAGCAACAGAACTGTTGAATTATTGTGATACTACTACTACGCGAGTACTATCTCACTACTACACAACCATCATCATCGTGGTCGTATATCGTATCAGATCATAATAAAAGATAACAGATTTTTTTCTCTCTTCTTTAGCAGTATAAGCAGACGTGTGTAATGCATACTATTTTACTTTTGCATGCCTGAAAATGCTGATCGTTCGTCATTATAAATGTAATAGTTATTATGAGCAAGTACAGCTCCAAGCTGGCCTATGTGATCTGAATTTTTGAGTAGCATTTATTTTGAAAATCATACACACAGTAATCTACATAAAGTCCTCTTCTTTTTTTTGTGGATGGATGGATGGTCACATTTACGCACGGTGAATAATAGTATGGGTATGATAATAATGATAGGGTTAAATTTATACGTGTGTATAGTCATAATAATAATGAATCGAAATAAGAAAATGATAAGAAGATATATAATGTGTCATGCTTGGGAAGAAAAATTGTTCATGGGACAGTGCACTGTTGTGTGAGAGATGAGCGGATGATTCACCATTAAAATTACATATAATATATTTTCTACATGGGCCGAAGACGTTTTCTTGTAATAATTTTGGACGAGCAAATGGATCATGGATGACATGGTATTGGAGAAGTTGGAGAAAACAAGAGAGAAAAAATTTCACGCATGTGCAAGCAAGCTTGAGTATCCTTAGAAGGAGGATGGATGCCATTCAAGCCACAAAACAAATACGATGTGATCGCCTTTACCGATAAGTACAAAATATGAGAAATAAAAAATAAACGCTGTAGTGACGTGAATTAAATTGGACTTTCTGGATGAGAGCAATGTTCTGCGTCCTTAGAGCAAAATAAATTTACCAAAGTTGATGACGTTTTGGAAGTGAGCAAAAAAGTGGCAAGACAAAGGATAAGAAGGTAAAGAGGATTTATAAGATGTTCAATAGATTTGTAGTATATTATGAAGCTCAGGACGTTATAAAACTATTTGCATCGTAAGAAGGAAAGAATAAGAATTATAAGGAGGGAACAGTCTTTTCGTTTGATTGATTTTGTGGTGACAGGAGATGGCAGAACCATGAATCAAGTTGTGCTCAAGTGTCACCCTGAATCTCTGCTTCGTAACTTGTAGTAATAATAATAAAGATGCCTATAAGTCTTACCAAGCCATAATATGTGTATATATAGGTCTTCCCCGTCAAAAGGAAAAAATTATTTTTTTCTTGGGTTGGGATTTAATTTAACGATTGTTATTGATATTCTTGTTACTCACTTTATAATGACATTCTTGAAAGGCTGGAGAGGTTGAAGGATACCTTCAAGTAAATTATGAAACCACCACATAACATTTCTATTTCCTCCCCCACCATCTAGAGTTTCAGTTGTAAGTAAATTTGAAGTGCAAATACAACAAACTACAGTAACTCTTCATAATGAATTCAAAATTAGATATCCACAATAAAATAAGAGCAGTCAGTCATACGTCGGAAATGTATTCAAAATTTTATACTGGGTAAATGAGGAGTTTTTGAAAAACAAGTTAAAATCATTATCATGATTGAACTAGGCCAATACAAATTAGAAGAATTAAATTACCCAATAACTTCTGCTCAGACATGCTCAGACTTAAATATTCAATCAAATCAAGGCCGACACCTTTTGGTTTTAAAAAAAAGTGTAGCAGTTCACCCCATAAAATCACTTCATCGTAATTTGCTATCCATAACGAGAAGTCTGAAATGTTTTATTTACATTGCTCATATTCATTTTCTACTTATTAATGTCCTTATTTAACCAAACTTATGCATATTAATTTTTCCACAAAGATGCAACACAATTTGCACAGTAAACAATAAAATCTACTTAAATACAATCTACATGAAAAAAGGTTCATCCCCTTCTACCCAACTTTTGCGTGTCAGTTTATCTTTTGTTCTCGTTTAAACACTCATCTCATGCATTCCTACATTTACATAACATTACTCACTCACTATCATCGTCGTCGTCCCTTTTTTCTATTGCTGCAGCAGCTTCTTCTTCTTCTGTCTTCGTCTTTTTCCTCTCTAATTTGTTTCTAATGATTTATTGTGACAATCTTCTCGAAAAGGTTGCTCTTCAATTCTACTTTTTTCCTTCTTTCATTTTCCCCCTTGAACACATTCTTTTAAACATGCAAACAAATTTGCATCCATTCATCCCTCTCCGTCGTCTTCTTGTGTTTGCGAATCGACTACATCTATAGTAAGTTGTGGCAGTAGGTAATAAATATAGCGAACATCTTTTACAAATTATTACAAACTCTGTTTTGCTGCTGTGATTATGTTTTGTACCAGAATACATGACATTACACATAAATTTTGCTATTTTTTGTATGAAAATCATCTAAATCATGCCTTGCTATTTTTTATTCTTTTCAGGCGGAAAAAATAAATAAATATATTTGCAACTTATTGCACATAAACTATAATTTTTTAACAAAAACTTATTAGTGTGATTACCTATGCAGGTATAAAGATATGGTGGTGGTGGTAAGTGGTAAGGTATCAAAAAGTCCTTTAAAAATTACAAGTTGAAGCTATATTAGCCATTATATAGCCATTGAAGATGACGACGATGATGATGGTGATTGTTAATTTGTGGTGGTGCAAAAAAGAAAGGTACAAAGAAAGCATACATATGCAACATGGATGCTGATCTAAACCCTTTGTTGAACTGGTGGTGTGGTGCGCGGATCTTTGAAGAAAATGAAGTGGTTACATTTTTGTAGCGTTTTGCGTTTTAGTACGTTATTAATTGGCGTTTTGTGCGGGTTCTCAGTGGACCTCTCATAAACTAAAAAAATTGTATACACTTTATTGCCGATGCTGCCCCAGCTCCTTGTAATTTCTTTGATGTCCACGTAATATTTAATTTTTCTCCATTTTTTCCTGCTGACATTTTTGCACTCTATGACTAGCTGTATTGTATTTTATATAAAGTTTCCTGTGTGCATAGTGTGTCCGACCCCTGTGCCCTGCTATGCTGCTGCTGCTGCTGCCCATCTTGTTCTAAAAAGAAGAATTTCTATCGGTAGAACACGCAAAAAATGCAGGCGAATGTCATTAATAATAATAAAAAGTTTGACTATATTTCTAAGCATTTGTGGTAGTATAAGTTGAAATGGGAAAAGTAGTTTGGTTTATTTCATGGATGAAATATGAAAGGCCATTATGATTTGCATACGAATAAAAAGAGGAGCTACCTTGTGGTGTTGTGTGAAATGTAATGAAATGAAATGTGTGCAAAAGAGATGATGAGCGAGCAGAAGCACCGAGAGAGAGAGAGATGAGTTGTTGTGTGATTTGCAAATATTACTCATTTCAGGCAATATATTTTTTTTCAAAGAAAAAGTCATGTCTATGGATAGAAAGATAATATTATGTATATTTAACGTTTTCACGTATGCTGGGAAAAAATTGGAAGGAAAACATAGGGATTTGAAAAAAAAAACTTACATACTTTTTATTACTCGTGCAACAACACAAAAACTTTGTTTTTTCTAGTATGCCATGTATCATCATAAAGTTTACGATGAGGATTTGACTAGGCTGTAGGTATGTATAATAATAACATGTGCACTTTTAGATGAGAGAGAGGTAGAGAACAGATTATTATTACCTTTCTGTGATGATATTTAATGATGATCAAGCGAAAGGGTAATTCTTTCGTTGTTATTATGTAGATGTCTTGTTGATGGTGCTTTTACACAAGTGATGGTGGTGTGGTGGTGGTGGTAATGAAGGATAATATAATACATTGAGAAAGTATAGGCACTCATGTAATTTTTTGGAAGCCCAAAAGATAACTAGTTGCTGGTGAAAAAAAAGAAGCTTTAGATTTTAGTACATTAATTGTGGGTGCAATCACCATTCGTCATCGGGAAAGAAACTCATTAGATTTTTGCTGTCTATGTTCTAGTATGCAAAGTTGGGTGAGCATTTTACTCGGTCAGATGAGAAGGATGAAAAGAGAACAATGAAGAGCAGGAGCAGACTATGACCATTATCAAGAATATTATTATGCATGTAAAATGAATATGGCGATTGGTCAGTATTGTTGCTATTTTGTTTTAGTCATAAATACTTTTGCAGCAGCATCAACAACGTTTCTTACAAACAATATCGGTATTTTATAACCTTCTTCTGGTCATCATGATCATCAACATGGCTTTCTTGATCGGTTCCTTCAAAAAGACGATGAAGCAGAAGCTGCAGATAGAGTAAAATTATTGAGTAGAAGCGAGAAAACTTCGTCATCATTCATTTCCACCATTTTTATATGCCTGGTAATTCACAATCAAAATGCATAAAGAATGAAGATAGAGAAGAAGAGGATCATTGGTTGGTTTGTTGAGTGCAGTAGTGCAAAGGGCTTTAATGGTAATAATAAACTTCCACAACGCAGCGTGAGCACAGCATTTTGATCATGTTATATATATTCACGAAGGACGAGAAGATGATCTTACTGCCGCTTATAATAGCTTCATATCATCACGTTAACTAGTCGAGGCTTTTCATCTCAGTCAGCTCATCATTATGATTGTAAAAACAAGTCTAAGACTTCATGGAACTCGGCTAATCTCATTCACAACAAATAATTCTCGAAGAGAAAAGGAAGGAGAGAAGACATATCATCAAAATCATTTATGCAATACGCCAACAGAACAAATAATAAATTGTAAGAATGTATGTGTGTATATGCATAATAATGTACAGGAGTAATAGTTCAAAGAGGTCGCGATTGTCTTTTTTATAAGTACTATGTGGACGTTGGTGGGATCTAACATAAAACGGGAGGATAGAAGTTCTTTGCAAAATTCTAAAGTAAAGCTTGCTATTTCCTTACGTCTACTTATTTTCGGTAGTTAAAAATCCTATGAATATAAAAGTTGGCAGGAATGCGAAATCGTTATATTTATGGAAATGAAAAATGACTCAAAGTCAAAAGAAATAAAGATTGCAATTAACATGCATTCTTGTATGTTATGGCCCCTTTTTATATGCCTATTTTTTCATCAAACGGAGAATAAAATCGAGAAGGTATTTTTATGGAATTTAAAAGTAGTAATTAATTTTTTTACAGGAGATAATTTGATGAGAAATTTTTCTACGAAGATTGAATCATTATGAGTTTCGTCGGTTGTGTTGGTGGCCGATACTCAAAGCTGTAAAATATATGTGTGGCTGTCCAAAATTGAGGAAAATCATCTTTTCCGCTTATGTAGATGTGCGTACATGTGTAATATGCATTTATTAAGGAATGAATGAATAAAACCTTGAGTGCAAATGAGATGGTTATCTATTGAAAATTGAGACAAGCAGAGTTCATTTGAGCATACTACATCTCGTCAATTTTAGCTTTTTTTACTATTCATATCCACATTATATCATAGTTTGAAAGGACACGTTTGTTGATAATGATAATGACGAAAAGAGTTCACTCCAAGAGTTCAACAGAGAACGGAGAGCATTATTTTTCCCTTTTTAGAGAGACGGACAGCGATTAGACATTGGGAATGATGTGGAGTGAGAAAGACGAAGAAATGGAAATGGACGGTGCTGATGATGATGATGAAAATGACGATGACTGGTGACCCACGAGTTCAAAGCCAAGGCCAAAACGTTACAAAAGTTGTGATCCTCAGAGAGAGAATGAATTAAAGAATATGAAAAATCCATTTTTTGATACTAGTGACGAATATGAGGATGAGAAGAACAAACGAACATTATTTGCCCATGATGATGAGAGGATATGCCTAAGTACTCATTTTATGGACGGTATTATGGAAAGTGACCATATTATTTCTTATCAAACATTGCCTTCTTCTTCTTCTACAAATTTTTACTTTTTTAAAAGCCGATCTAGGTATGCATATCGTGTATTATTATGCATGTGTACCACTTACAATACATTTATGTAATCTTTTAGAAAAATGAAGGTTTAAGATTGAAAAGTACATTTAGCCATATAGTGCATTGCCTTCAACGGAAAAAAATGTGTCGTCATAAAGTTGATCATCAGAGCAAACTGAAATGATAATGGTGGCATACATATTAGTAGATTTACCTATATATACTTGCATGAGACAAGATGCAATATGAACATAGGTATATGCATGTATATTTTTTTATCAATCCTCTTAACTATCTACTTTGCGTCTTAATGCCATTCATAATGTACACATGCCATGTATTATGCCATGCTTGCCGTTTAGTGTCATCGTCATCATCCTACACTCATGCTATGTGCCACGCCGGCGTTTTCTTAAAGATGTTCTTTTTTTCATGAAAAAGCACCAAAGAGATTTATCAGTGTGTTTTGTGTCGTTCCACTAATGTGTAAAATATATTATGCATCCACTCCGCTAGATCTATCCGTCAATTTTGATCATTTTCATAAAGAAAAAAGCTCATTACATTTTCACAAATGTGTTTTTGAAAATCCCTGTTCGTTGTCGTCCAATAAGTCACAGTCGTCAAGAAAATCAAAGTTCTTTTCCTCGAAAAAGAAGAAGATATTTTTCAACTTTATTTTTGTTCTAGAGAGAGAGAGGTACCTTTTGCTCATTTGAAATCAGTGACATATTGTCGTCCCAAAAGTAAGGAAATCTTTACGATTATTAAAAAATATTTGAATAATTTTGTTCATAATAGAAGATTCAATTTACATGAAAAGTGTGTGCAGAGAGTTAAAGGGTGTAGAAGAGAGAAAGATGAGTGACGTGACATGTCGTGACAGGTGCAGTGTCATATGGATGCGCACACAATAAACCAAGTGACAATGAATGAGTGATACTCTGAAGAAAGTTGATGTTGTTGCAGCAGAGCAATATGTGCTCGGTTCAAAGAAGAGAGAAAATATGAACGCCAAGTCTTTTGTTATCTTGTTTTACGCTCGGGCCTGTTTATGTGTTTAAGTTTGTGTGGGGAAAGGTCGTATACATTGTATTATTCAGACTTATACGGATATGTGTGATTGCTGTTACAAAGGGCTACAAAGAATGACGGAGAATATGATGAATTTTTAAGGAAAATTGACAAGGATTCAGTATTCCGTTTGGTGCTCAGTTTTTTTCTACCTATCCCTACAAATTTATTGTAATTCAGCAGCGGCTGTTAAAAAGAGACTGTCTGTTGGCATGTGCAAGTCAAGTGTGCTTTGTGATTGTGATGCGGTTGCTGCTCACCTATGAAAAAGGAGGAATTTTCTGGCTAATGATGATGCTCGCATGAGAATACATATAGCTCAGGGAAACTATAAAAGGCTGAGTTGAGACAAACCTTATAAGCTGCAGTTGTAAACATGTGCATGTGTGTGTAGAGTTGATGTGTGAAGAGGAGCCCTCCCAGGTGAGATTGAACAGAAAAAAATGCTTAGATTATTTTCTCTTTTCTCTGAAAACGTTTCAGCTCTTTTGTGTCGTGAGCATGCATATCATATCATATCACAAAAATTGAAAGAATGCAATATAAAATATACTTTTAGCAATTTTTCACTGTAAAAATGGCTCTCTTCAGTTTTGGTTTGGTTTCATATTCCATTTTTTTTTCTCCTACAAAAGCAAAAATTTCCCAAGAAAGAAGAAAAAAGTGATTCATTATCTGTATATGTATATGTATGAAACATATTTTTGCATGTCGTGTCCAAAGTCAGATACTTTACGGACTTTACATATGTAAAGCAGTGTAAGAACATCGGGTGACATTACAAAAGAAAAAAAAACTTTTTACTGGTCATTTGTTATAGACGTACATTTATATTTTTAATACTTTGCATCATTTTATCTCATGTCCATTTTTACGTTCTCGGTTGTCGCTAGTGGTCGTCTCTTTCATCTTGTTCATGGGCATTGTCTGCAGGCGCCTGCTGAGATGTCCGAGAAGTGCTGTGAAGAGAATAGGTTTGCTCTTGCTCTGCATTCAGAGAATAGGGTATGTTGGCGGTGAGATTTTCTGTTTTTTCTTGACTTTGTCAAAAAAAGCTTAACAGAGTGGAGTGCATTAGTGGCAGCAGCAGGTAGAACGACAACTGAATTGCAAATTAACAAAAAAAAAGTAAAAATGATTATCTTCTCTTCGAGTCTCCCATTATTTGCACAAAAGATGAAAGATTTGGGGATGGGAATCTGTGTGCTGTTTGGAATTTCTTATTTTTACATTAGTTTTTGTTGTTGGCACTTCTGCCAAAGTTCCATGAATGCTTGGCAATTTTTATGGGAAGTATATAAGAAATGACCGCTGCATCACCGTTTTTAATGCTGCTGCTGCACTGATCAAATTACTGCAGGTGTACAATAATAATAGTAATGAAGATTGCTGGGCAGAGAGGAAATAAAAAAAAAAGAAGGAAGATGGTGAAATAGATAGAGGGGACGAGGTATTTATTTTCAAGTGGGCATTTATTTCTCAAGACAGATAATAGTGGAATCTTTTTTGGCAATGTAGAGATGCTTGTTTTTATCATTGAATGATGATTGTGATGGAATGTCAGTTGAAGTTGTCTACTTTTTGCATGCATTACGTGGGCATGCGTTGATCGATTGGGTGCTGCTACCGCTACATTTCTGTATTCTTTGGGATTTGCGTTTGTGACCGTATCCTATAATCTCTTGCACATGGCTTCTTGAGACTCTCGTTTGATGACCACTGAGGTTGGCCTGAGGAAAGGATGAGGAGGATTGAAATCCAGTTCAGTTCTAATCTCATCATCCAAATGAAAAGTGCAATGAATACAAACTTCCTACGTATAAATCAAGGATTTTGCTTGCCATTAAGATGTGAATATATGTACCTAGGTAAAAATGGTATGCATGCATAGTCATTAAATTACTAGATTATTACGTACCAAGAAAACAATAATACAATAGCCTCATCAACAACAACTGTATCAACGGGCATCATCTTAATCAATTTTTATGGACTTGATGAAATGTTCAGTCACTCACAAACAGATTATTTCTTATGGTTATTATCATCATTTTTATTATTAACTTTTCACTTGTTTGGAGGATGTGGTGCTATAATAAAGTCAAAAGTATGTTCGTCGAGTTGCAAATTGAGTTGTGAATCCAGAGTTTCTTTTATGACCGTGATTATTTTCAGTTAAGAATTGAAGTTTTAATTAAGTTTTACAATTGCGTAAGGAAATGAAATGAGTTGAGGGGAGAAAAGGTAAAGGAGAAAGCTGAAGGACCTGAAAGTGTAACTCCAATGCAGTACCCACTTACATAACAAGTAGACGAAAATTATTGCCAATACAAAATTCTTTGTGTTGTTTGTTACTCCTTTGGACAGTCAAATGATATTTATAGC
Organism: Willowsia nigromaculata; assembly: GCA_034700605.1. Taxonomy (NCBI): domain Eukaryota; kingdom Metazoa; phylum Arthropoda; class Collembola; order Entomobryomorpha; family Entomobryidae; genus Willowsia; species Willowsia nigromaculata. The sequence continues at coordinate 41,142 of JAQIXX010000242.1, read as the reverse complement.
TTTAATGTAAAAGCATTTCGTGCGCATAAAAAATGGTTTTATTATTATCCAGAAAGCTACGTACTTTTTTTATCCCTAACAAATTGTGTATTTCTTTACGTTTGCCACTCGATTCGTAATTTTTCTACCTTTTAACCGTAACACGCAATAGCACCAAACCTTGTATATTTCTTCGATTCCCAAAAATTAGTTTCTCCGTGTGTACATGCAAAGGTGTTGCATGCCTAAAATTTAATGATATTGTCACGCCCCCATACTTTATAGGTAAATAATATGATGTTGATAAACATAACCTATGCAAATGTCCGATGTGCCGACTGCCGACGATCACGCAAATTGCAATGACTTCTTTCCCACTGCTGTCACGATAATAGTTTGTGAATGGACGTAATCGTTGTATCACTCTCGTCCAGTTAGAATGGAGCTGATTGGCTAGCACCACACAAATCACGATGGACATGCTTGTCAAGAAGACATGGAAGATGATGATGACTATGCAAAAGATTTATAAATAGCATCATCGATCAACGAACAGAACAATGGGACAATGGTAGCACGCTGTTGAGAAGATGTACTAAAGTAAAATCAGGTATAGGCATGTACATTGTGAATATATTATAATACGGGATGTATGTCTGCTGTTGTGATTGGTCAAGAATTGACAGACCACTTGCAATGATTAATGAACAGACTCCTCTACTCCTTTGTGCATTACATAAGAAGGAGTTCGCTCATTGTTAAACAGATCTTCTAAACCATACTAGTTTCCTGACGGCGGTGGTCTACTGGAAAATGGTAATACCCATCGACCCAACTCATATCTCATGTTCAGATTATCCAACTTTGATACTTTACAGTTCATATGTTCAAGTTCATAATCTTTAAAGCTCAATAACTCATATTTGCAGATACATAAGATGTACAACAGATTTTACGATTTTATGCGATGTGATTAAGATAATACGAGATTTTTCCTGTGTAAAAGCTTATAAACTTGTTCAAATTACGGCAACTCTGAGAAAGCAAACAATGATAATCATAAAAAAACTAAATAAAAAACTCGCAAAGATTGTTACAATAAATATTTACTTTGTTAGATATAATGTTGCATTACAAGCCTCAGATTATGTTTGAAGAAAGTAATTACAATTTAATTTCACTTTAATTGCTTGCGATTTACAAAAAGAGGAATAATCCGTAGTTATATTCGTTTTCTACGCATCAGCATTAATCGCAACAAATTATATAATATTGGGTTCGTGTGAGCTCCAGAACCATTTATAATACCAAAGTTGTATAATAATAATTATGATCTGAATCTGAGCAGGTAGGATAGGTGGCTATTATGGAGTGAAGTATGAGTTGGCAAACGCACAGAATTTAGATGAGAAAAGCAACCTCGTACAATGACTACGGAATGTGTAGATTTCAAATCCTGATAAGCTCTCTTGTACTTGCTAATCCTTCGTTTTCTTATAATTTCACTCTCTTTTCGATTTACTGCGACTTTTACCAGAAACAGCATTTAATGATACAGCGCCAGCGGAAGATGAAATTGGCTGGATGAAATATTAAGGAAAATGTCAGTCGAGGTTTCCGAAATAGATGACTGACCAATAGAATCAGAGTCTGTCATTTAATAGTTTTCTTGACATGGATATATTGCTTGATGACCTTCTCTCTATTAAATTTTCTAAAGAAGGACGGACAGTGGAGAACATTCGAAACATATATAGCGTGTATAGTGCAATCGCAGAGATAAAATGCAGCCGCTATTCATGACATGACTACTGCCTTCAACTTTTGTCCACTGCATACCTTTACATTATGGAGTTGTAAGAATATCTAATCTTGCAGCTTAAATATTATGTGAATTCAGACTTCACAGAAAAAGTTACTTGTATGCACTGCAATTAATTAGACAAAAGAAGATAAAAACAAGCCTGTAAAGCACAAAACTCACATTTAGAGAAGGCGGTGGGGAACATAATGCAACTGCAGCATCTTTTAATACTCCTCGGGTTTTGTGGTCAGACTGTGAATCAGAAGAAGAGGGTGCAAAAGCCCACCATACCATATAGGTATTCATTTTCACATTCACGCTCACAGAAGAAGCATAAACCTGTCAGTGGCGCAGAGAATTCATTATATTATCTTTATCCCCATCGTCATTTATGGTTTACATTTTTCGTAGGCACTGAAGCACAATTAATATTTTCCCTCCATAAAAACTTTCCACGAACCACATCAAATTTCAATTTTAATTTCTCCGCTTTTAGCCTTCTTTTTATTAAAAAAACTAATGAGGAATTGAACCAATGATGTTTTAAGATTACATCCCACAAAAGTTTTTTTGTTTGTGAAGTGAAAATTATTTTAATAAGAAACGTGATACGTTTTGTGGAGAAATGTAGACATTTTCCTTCATAATGATGATCTATAGTTTCATTCCCTTTCTTTCTATTTTATATATACCGACCAAGTCAAGGTACTAGGCGCGTTCTACTAGGACTACGTACACACTTGGAAATGAGGCAGCGAACCGGCACATCCGCCGCCACGACTGCCACACCACATCATCCCTACTAGATTAAATATTTAAGTCGAAAAATAATAAAAACTTAACCACAATGATAGTAATTTCCACCTCAATGTTACCCTTTCTCCCGTCTACTCGCGGAGAAGTAATTTTATTAAGTAGCCTCATTAAGACTAAAACTGACTCAGCTAATTTTGCTTCATTTCTCTTTGAGATGTGCACTTTCTTGACAAGCTACAAACACCTCACTAGATTCATCAGCATATCGTCATCATTTTTCTTCCTCCACTTCCTTTTCGCGAGAAGGGTACACAGTAATATAAAACATAATGAGCATTCCTTAAAATCATAGAAAGGAACAACGATAAGTCATGAATGATTATGAATTTATGATGCGCAATGTGCAGTTTTCTTCTTTGCCAAGAACAAAATTTCTCATTTTGCTTTATAAACTTCACAGAAAAAGTATGACATGGCTCTTAGGGCTTGCCAAGCTACAAAACTGATTTCAATCTTGCATGAGAAATCCAAAAAAGTTTCTCATGTTCAAAAATAAGTTAAATCTGATTCTTTTTGGACAAGCCTAGAGTAGAGTGGGTAAATGTCATGATAAACATGGGCCATGGATATATCTTCGTCGTCGTCGCCATTTCTATCATGATCAGCAGGATGATGTCAAAGTGCGTGAATAAAATTATTTGTTATTATGAGTACTACTTGAACAGCTCAGCATAAAATGTAATGGTAATATGCATCAGCTTATTATTTCCAGGTAGTTAGGTATATGCATATAATATTTAAAGGTTGACGGTTGACTATAGTATTGATACTGGAAAGTAGTCACTTGTAAGTTTTAAAGAGAGGACAGTTTGGGGATAGAGGGCTATTGAGAGACAGCAATGGTAGCAATAATAATAAGAGCGATACAATCTTGATCACATCAAGTCGACTGTCTTCTTTTTCTTCATCGTCGTCGCTAGTTTTTTTTCGTTTTTATCATGAACAGTGATCCATGATGATCCATCCACAATTTTTTATCCACTCTCTACCCACCATGTGAACTAAATCCAACCAAAAACTTATCATCTCAGTCAAAAGTAGCAGCTGTTTTAGACGAATAAAACTTGTAAAAACGTATGACATTTAACATCGTACATACTACAAGGCAACAATATTATTGCGCTGTTGTACTTTTTTGTTTCAATTGAATTGCTGCTGCTGTGAACACACAATGACTCGTTAAAAACCATGTAGACTCCTGTAAAAAAAAAGACAAAAAGAGCTGATAATAAGAATGAGTATTACATATAGGCAGTATGCCAGTCAAAAGTTGGATACTTGGAAAATAAAGAGTTCTGAAATCAGTTGCAATTAAGATTGCTGCCAGCAGATGAAAAAATATATGCAGCAAAGTAAAACACTCTGTGTGTGTTAATGTGGATTCAGCCATATTCTCCAACATAATCCAGTGGACATTCCATGAAAAAAACTTCAGAAATAATCTCAATCTAAGGATGAGCGACATGGTTTTTAATGTGGGAAATGGGAAAAAATGTGTTTCAAAGTTGGCAAAGTGCTGCTGCTAACTACATGTACAGGTGTGTATACATTGTTATAATACTCATAAGCACTTTTTCAACTTTTTTGATTGCTGTTCATAATAGTGCAAATGAAGGCATTTGTATTTTATCTAAGTTTTAGAGCCAAGAGATAGGCAATAGCATAGCACACAAATTCAGAAAGCAGAAGCGGAGCATTTATTATAAAATTAATCATAATGACCACATAAATATTACAGCATATACTTTTTATGAATGTACCTAAATACGATGCTCCACATTATCTGGAAGAGAGATATAGGGAGTCTCGTCATCATACTGCTCTTTTTATCAAATACTCATTTCCTCTCTTTGGATGATGACTTTGATCGTGAACTTGGAGAAGAAACATAAAATTTTGATAAATAATCTGGATGAAGGATCTCTTTAATGTCCAGTTAAATCAGCATTTTAATCCTATACAGCAACGAGTCGATATGATAATGATAATGCACGCCAGAAAATTGTAGAGAGAAATTAAGAGGATTATCTGAATGTTCAAAGGGGGAAAATATTGAAGCGGATGAATGATAGAGTATTGCAGTACAGTGCTGGAGTTTTGTAAGAAATTGATGATGTACGGATGGTGATGGGAAAGATGATGAAATGACATCAGTAGAGAAGGTCAATCTTGAAAAATGAAATGCTACTTCTCTTATAAAAAGAAGCGATTTCATTCACTTTAAAAGTAAAAATAAAAAACGAGGATAACGCTCTACTGATTATTTTTTAGAGAAAAACTGCAGTGATTCATAATATCATAATCATCAATCATCATACAGAACCATAATAATAAGTAATAATTGGTTCATTCAATCTACCGGTCAAAATCTTGGCAATTTCTTGTTAGATTTTGTTTTTGTGCGAGTGCAAAATCAGAAGATTGGGTGAAAGAAGTTGGATGAATTGAGTCATGCTTCAAGAGAATATTTTACAGACAACATGTATAAATCTAGACGATGACAAGGAATGCTTTTATAATGCTGTGTATTTTTCTTTTGGAATTCGTAGTTTCAAAAAACGATCGACTACAATCCTCTTGGAGCTGGATACTAGATGCTACCTAAAGATTCCCTTCTTTCGTAATAATAATTAGTCACATTAACCATTTGTCGGCTTCTCTGAGAGTTTACCTTTTATCTTTGTCTCGGTAAGAAGAAACATCATCCTGAAACAAAAATCGTGAATAATTATCATTGTCATTGCCCAGTAAATTGACAACTTCTCCCAATAATAATAATAATGCTAACTAAATGGCTGTATGTTTGAGGGGTAATATTTTATCTAAGATAGGTTTCAGGTAGATATAACTTTGAAGAAATTTCAAACAACATAAAAATAAAGTGAAATACACATTCTCCGTGGGACTCTTTTTCTCTGTGTGTCTCTCAAACAGTGCTACTGCTGCTCCTACAACCATCACCAAAATGTATTTCGATAATGATCAAAAAGATACGAAATGCACAAAAGTCCTTATTATTTCCTCCGCCAAGACTGTTGAAGCAGCCATAAGGATTCCAAAAACGCCGTGCTGCCACTCTGCATGTTCTTACTAGAGTAATGAAAAAAGTGAAAAAGTCGGAGAATGGATGATGCCCTCCTGGGTCGGCTCTCGATATTTTTTCCAAAGTGGTAAAAAACAGAGAGTACTGGACTCAATATACTCTTATATGAAATTAACATTGATAGCGAACGCTGCATTTAACATGTAGGAAAGTGGTGGTAGCCGTGAGTATGCAATGCAGTAATGATAATAATAATAATCATGTTTATCTTGCTGTTTTCTGAGGGATTCCTCTTTTTTCTCAATCGCATTACGATTTTGCTTGTTGCTCGAGAGTATAAAAGCTTGTGTGTGAGAAGAAAAAAGAGTTGAAAATGCATAATATGTAGGTATAAAGCTTTGTAAGCTTTTTGGGTAGCAGCGTTTTCTACTCGCGGTTATATAACATTTTTATATGTATAGTGAATGTATGTGATGCTCCTCTCCTTGCTCCATGATCTGCATACTTAATGAGGACGAAATCACATTTTTTCACTATTTTTTCCATCCATCTTCTCCGTTTTTTATTCTTTCTTTCTTTCTTTATGGAAGGAAAAAAGAGGCATCATTGGAAAATTGACGAGAAATGTTTTGCTTGTTTGTTGGTGTGTATTGTTGTGCTATTGTAAAAATTATGATTGTACTTTACCCAGTAAATGTATATAGGAGGAAAGGATTAAGAGAATTCTTATATAATTCTTGGGAAATAAGTGGTAATAGTAAAGTAACAGACATCGTGGCAGTGATATTGATGATCCATGTGAGGATGAGGTGATGTGCCATGCATGCATCGTCGTGTATAGAGGTATACAGCATGCCATGCTGTACGTTATAGTGAAATTGGTAATGCAAAGACGTGGCTGAGTAGTTGATCATGTCGTATTTCTCTTTTTTCCATGTTTTGATAGCTTCTCTTCTCTCTTACATTTTGTGTGATGCATGACTCCCATCATTTATTATTAGAAAAACGTGTACCTTCTTCTCCTTCTAGTCTAAGTGTAATATACGTTTTGCCATCTCTCTCTATATATCTGAACGACAGCAGAATTTAGGAATATAATCGTCATCAAAATAATTTCATTATGCTAACTACCTCACATTATTTTTACATTTTTTATTTGGGATTTTATGTGTTTGCGATTGCTATCGAAAAATATTTTCCACTGTCGCATCGCATTTTATAAATGTGCTGACGCTCAAACAACAATTCCAACTTGCTCCTGGAAAATGAGCAATACCTAATGACAATGCTGGCCCACTAAAGAAAATTAATTAAAACTTACAAAAGCCCTATTTTGTTTTGATGATTAATCATTACCTGAATTCATCAGCTCGGTACTAATTTAAAAAATATTTTCCTGTGCTAATTATTTTCAACAAGTAAAATCAATAGTTATACCTTATACCTTACTAAATCAACAACAGCGATGTAGTCAGACTCAAGAGTGCATCTCGCAATTAGCATTAGAAATTCAAATTTTTTCTGATGATCACATCCACATCATTGTAAAAACGAGCCTTTGAATTTTCTGTGTGGCTCAGACTCATGTCTGCGAGGACTCTACGTAATAATAATGATAGTGTGCGACCCTGATGAGTGGATCGTTAAACCGGCGACCTTAATCATCAATGATCACACCTGCTGCTCCCTTCATCCTCATCAGCCATGGAGCCAAGCAAGGAGCTCACAGTGACCACAGTAATTGCATTGCAATATAAAAGAAAAAAGTCACAATTTTCTATCCTTGCATATTTCACCTGTTGCATTTTACGAGCTTTTCCGTCAATGCTAAAATTACATCACCAACCGTCATCCACGCATTCATATTTAGATAGCCGTATTCGTCCTCCCTTTTCACACTGATTACCAGATATGCGTCTTATGTGCATCATATCCCACATGCTACTTTTCTTGCGTTGCAACCGTACCGAGCATTTCAATCGACGACTACTGAGAAAAGTATTTTTAAAATACACGAACAAACTTTCAACCTCCTCTGCTGCCGAGCTGTATATCGTCATCGATTAAAGTCGGAGTGATTGCAGGTTGTCAATGTATTAATCTAATTGCAGCAGGTCAGCAAAGAAAATCCCAAACTAAAAGCCAGCATCAAATTAAATTGAACTTCACCTTTTTTTCATGCTATTTTTTCACATTTTTCTTCTACTGGGTAGTATTCAGAGTAGAAGTTAACATCAAAAAGGCATTTCATTTCTGCCCTTATACCTGCATTTACATCCCATCATCCCCATCATTTTCATCATTCTTGCATGTATCTACATGCATTCATCATCATCAACAGGAGCAGCAGAAAAAAAGGAACAGAAGCATAATAATATCCACTACTGCTTAGATTGAATAATGCACACATATCATATCTTCTCCTCCTCCTTCTGTTCCTCTTCTTCACCACCGGGAGAAAGGGATTATTTTTTGGTAATGGCATTGCTGGTTGTATGATGAAAATGAAATGCTTTTTTTCTACAAAGAGCCACGCTCTTCATTGCCGTGTCGCTGCCAAAAAGTAAACTTTTAAATTTTCTCGCTGCTCAGCAGCTCTCTAAGCTCACAAGAGCTCACCACCTGATATTATGATTATTCTTTTATATATGGTCAGTAATTTTCTGATTTTATCAATCGTCCAACCAACACACAAAAAAAACTCTGTGAATTCTTCCCGACAGCATCAACAGCAGTGGTACGTATAGTGGCGTGGTAGAATATGATTACAGGTAATTCTTTTGACGAGGAGGATGGAAATGATGATGAGCTCAGAATAATTTTTTCTAATAATTCAGTGTACAATGCTTTGCTTCCTGCTCTGCTTTTACTTTGCAATTTCTCTGCAGAATGAGCAACGTAACGACGAAAGCGCATGCAAGACTAAAGGACTAATTTTGACATAAATGTCTTGGTTCTAAAAACGTTATTGTATTAAAGTTATCGTCAACGTCAAACGCATTTCACTACCAACAACTCCTTCTGGTGCTTATTATTATTATGCATTCATATTATTGAATGATGAACCGGATGAAATTGACTTGGGTTTTAGGCGCGGCCTTAATTGTGAACGAAGAAGTATAACAATGTATATTACATACCAACATACCTATCTGTATATATTTTTACTAACTTTCTTTCTCGCCTCTGCATTAACAATTTTGATTGTTACCTCTGCCTCCCTTCTTAAATTGCTAATCTGATAAATTTTCAAAAATTGTCATGATTTAGAGTTCGTTTAACAGCCTTGTAGACGAGGTATATGCCTCCTTGCTCATAATTTGATTTTCGTTTATTATTGTTATTATTTATTTTTATTTACTGTTTATTATTATCAGGTGGAAAGGGTAAGATGATGGTGATCAAGTTGAGTTTTGTTGTGATGACGGAGGATGGGATATTGGCAATAGATCTTGACCAGAGATTAGCTCGAAGACAGCAGATAATTCTCACCAAAACGAAAAGAAGCCAGCGAGTTTTCATCCCCCTCGTCTTCGTTAAGAGTTCTCTTTCTCTCGCATGCATGGTTATACCTTCTCTGCCGATTGGAATGTGCTCTCTATTATGAGCTCATCATTTTCTTCTTCTTCGTTGTCGTGATCTGATCACCATCATTTTTGCACCAGTTTACGTACTCATCCTCCACTTGACATTTCACCTTCTTACTGATTTATCATCGCCCAGCAAATACCATGCCTATATTTTAGGGCTTCTGTTCAGAGATGCTCGCTATAATATGTACACAGCATTTTTATTGACTATGCCTGCCTACCTATTTAGATTACACCTTGATAATAGCAAGCAATAGAAAGAATTTATCACCAAGTTGAGGAAATTTGTGGTCAGGTCCATATTACAGATTATCATACTGAATTGCGCAAAGTGCAGCGAGGAATGGCTGTCTGATTTACGGAAAGCATTTTCCCTTGTCTAGAAAGAAGGATGATAGGGAGGCTATACTCCGTAGTATATAAAATACCCAACACGACGACAGTTACGCCATCATCTCTTGCATAAAATGGGATATTATATGGGGTGTGGGATATAGTGGTAATAAGCAATAATTTTCTTTTTCATGTGAAAGCGATCATCATGAAGAAGAGGAGCAGGAACAACAACAGAGAGTGTAATAATTTTCTGAAGAATTTTTCCCTGATTATTATTAAACGGTTGCTCCTTCTTCCCCATTTTATTTGCTTCTCTGAATGAAAACCGTCAATTAAGTGTGGTGTTGTCAGCGGTGGCATGGATGATGAGGCACGACCTTTATAATGTGAACATAGCCATGCAAAGAGAAAGGCATTTTGATTTTTTAGCATGCATGTATAAATATTTATAAAACTATGGCCAAGAGCCGTGAGTGACCACAAAGAGAGTTGATCAAAAAAGGTGTATAATACGTTGTATGAGAATAAAGGGGTCATTAAAAAAGTGCCATGCCATGCCACGCCACACCATACAGTAATAATAACGACCAAGACGATGAGAGAGAAGGAGGAGGATTAAGATTAAATGTATAACTTTTTTGTGTTCATTGGATTCATTTCACTTGATTTTTTAAAGAGACGACGGGAGAAACGAAAAGAGACGAACTACCTGATGTTGGATTATATTGGGATAAGATAAGCATAAGAAAATGGATAAAAAAGAAAATGGGGATGATGCGGTGATTGCTGTGGCAGGGAATAATCATCACAGTTTGTAGTAGTCAGTCAGTCAGCGTGGCATGGCATGCATCAGTCAGATCACAAGTCAGGTTGAATCCTAATAGTTGCACGGATTAGATAGATGGGTATATTTTATGATTCACACATAGACAGAGAGGGGCTCCGTGTTGTTGTGATGCATGAGCAGTGGGCGGAATGTTTTAGCAGCTCAAATAATAGTAGCAGCAATAATAATAATAATGGCAGGAAAGAGAAAGAGGTAGTGGTAGTAGTAGCCTTGTCCTCTGTGCTTCTGCATCACAGAAGCAGTGCGTGGAATTGTATTTTTCCCTTCATCCTTCTTTCTCATCATCATCCTCCTCATCATTTCATTTTGATGATCGTACTCATCACAACAATCAAAATCATCAAGCAAAAATGTAATCAGAAGGAGAAAACTTTTTTTTTTTCTTCATCATTTTATTTAAAATATAAAAAAAAGTCCTCAATTGTTTCTTTCTTCTAGCATCTCTGAATCTGAAATGTGTATTATGAGCCCCCAAGGGGCATTTAAAGAAAAAAAGTAGAGAACAGAAGCTGTGCACTTGTAAAGAGACGACCAAGGCAAACAGAGAGTCCCTTTTGCAACATCAACAATCATCGTCATCATCATGATTGTTGTTATTACGTATTACTAAGGAAAAAGGTCCGTTTTAATCCCAACACCAACTCAGAGATTCCTATACCACACGGCATTTTTGACAAGGCATAATAAGGATGGTCGCTTGAAGAGCCGTCGTTTCGATGATCATCCAATAGAAATCTCCCCTTTGAGAAGTGGCGTATATTGGCAAAAATATATGTGTTTTGGTGTAGTCGTCGTATCTTTTATGACGTTCGTCCACTCGTCCGCATCTCACATTAGAAGTAACCAACAAAACTATTATTCACTCTCAGCAGCAGCAGTAGACAGACAGAGGCAATATAATCTACTACACAACAGCTCCTCTATTTTTTAGTAACTTTTTTTCCTTCTTTCTTTTTCTTGGGGGCTGGGTCACAAGCAGCAGCAACATAGGTACACAAAGAAAATTAAGAAGATGCGGACAAGAGATGAATACTAAGCAGTTGGTCAAAAATATTATTTTAAAAACTCTTTATTTCTGCTTGAACGAATGGAAAGAGACTATAGATAAAGGACAGCAGCAACGAAAATTATTATTGCCGATTCCTTGAAAGCCATGTACACACATTTCTCCTTCTCTCTCGGCCCTGACATTTTTTTTCTCGAGCTCCGTTGCTTTTACGGCTTTTTTCTCTTTGCTGAGCTTGTTCGGCTGTGCAATTTGATTGATACTCGGTGTGATGGTGGTGGGTGACCAACAACGAAAATAATAATGATAAGGCTCACCAATTCACCATATCATATCTTAATCATCGTGCAGTGCATGCATATCAGCTCTTATTTTTTAAATGAAAAGGCTTTTTCAGCGAAATTTAGATAAAAGAGAGACGAAATTGTGTCTGTGTTTCTTTTCCTCCTTCTTCTCTCTTACTTTTTCTAGATAAAATGGTACATTGTTTAAATGCCTATATAAAGTGAAGCCTACCCACATTATCATCTACTTTTTTTCTCTTCTTTTTTGCTGCTGCTACATGTACACTTTATTATCCCTTTGAGCGGACAAAACTGTTATTATTACTACTTTGTTGCTGTCGTGGCGGAGGTGACTGGTGTTGATGGTGGTGGCATGGGATTGTGTGGCAGCAGTGCCGATTATTGATGCATTGTTGTTGCTCTCCTCAATACATAATGCATGCACTTGATCATTAGCAGGAGCAACAAGTGACTCCATTGTTGACTATTAAAGTCTTTTTTAAAGATATGCAGTAACAGATTTGCATTTTCTTCTGGGACAGGAGCTCGTCTATGCACTAATCCGTTTAACAAGCTGAAGCGATTCTCTCCAAAATGTTCATTCCTTCAGATTAAGCTCACATCGCTCTTCTTCTTCATCATCGTCATGATTCATGATGCTCTGCTCAAAGAGTAATCTCATGCTTTTGCACAGGTATTGATCACTTTTTATGTGTACAAGAAGTACTTCTCAAATACTCATGCATACTAATATTCATTTATGTATCTGCTCCGGCCATCTATCATTCATGTTGTTACATTGATGCGGCTGCTTTAGCTGCTCCTTTTATTTCAGGCATTAATAAAAAAAATTACAAGAGAGAAAAAAATGGATTATTATTATGATCATCATCGTCATATCATGATTACTATTATATTTTGTACAATGCGATTATAAAATAGTTTCTTTTGTGCATACCTAATAAAAGAGTAGAGCAAAGCAAAAAAGTAGTGTTTTGTGGTGGTGGTGGGATAGTGTGTGATCACTACTGATCAAGATGCAAAAAGAAGCTGTGAGCTGAACTTTTCAAGTGGAGAATGCAGTTACTTTATTTATGTGATCTCTGCACAGCTACTATTATCAAATATAAAAAACGCTTTAAAAATTCTGCTGCTGTTGATGCTGATCACGATAGGAGAAAATAAAGGTGTGGCGTGTGTGTACTTTCAGTCACTGTGTGATCATTTGTGAAGCCAATGCAAATCTATAATATGTTTCCCCTCTGCATAAGAGAGGATCATCATAATGGCAGAAAAGTGAATTCTTTCAAATTTTAATGAGCAGATTTCTATGCAGCAAAAATCTAATAAGATCAATTGTCTTTTGAGATGATGATGGTCATCGTCAGCCCCATCAAAATGAACGCTTTCCTCAGCACCTACATATCCCCATCTAAAATAAATACCTATAGTAGTATCTAGTAGACAATTTGGATGTGAGCGATGATGCAAAAAATAAATAAATAAAAGTAATAAAAAAGGATTATCTTCAGATCAAGAGGAAAATGCTTACCCCAACCACCACCATTTATACATTGTGATCTTGATTAGAGTATGGCAAACGAAGAGAATAAGTACTACCTATAGAGATCGCTTGAAAGTTACAATGAAACATTCCGTGATGTGATGGTCGTCGTCACCACCGCCGATTCCTCCTTTTTTTTTCTACAGAAAGCCAATTTTATGATCACAGTGAAGTAAATCCTGCTTACGGCTTTCCATTGCACTGCTGCTGCTACCAGGTAAAAAGAAAATGTAAGAAAAAGCAGAGAAGCTGTTATCTTTATAGGCTCTGCTCCCGGCGATTATATAAAAACAAGCAAAAGTTATTCCTCTACTTTAAATTGCTAACTATTTATTATGGTTGAACCATTATCATCTTTTCTTTCCTATTGTTCGACGAATCGATGGATGAACGGGAGAAGATCGATACGTAAATGAATTGATATGCTCTTTGAAAAAAATATTTGCTTTTTTGTTGGCCATGTTTTATTTTGAAAGACCTTTTTCTATGCAAATAAGTACGTTCTTAACATGCCAAAACACTGCATGCACATTTAAGATAAGATGCGTGTGCTTTTCGTCTGTCTTGGTTGAGAAAAATGTGCCTCTCCTTATGTAGGTATGTAACTTAATACTCTTGTATTGTTGCCACTGCTGCCGTCTCTCTTGTTGCATTGTTAAAAATTGTAAAAGCATTTTCTCATTGATTCCTTTTATTTCCTTTTTTTCTGTCGATGATCATTATTGAAAGAATTGAGACTACTTTGATGGCTTTCATAAATCTGCACGGTTTGGCTGGTGTGTTGCTGTTTCTCCAACAGCAAGTGATCATTATGAAAGCAGTGTGTAGAACAGCAAATAAGAAGGAGCAACAGGTTGCTTGCGTGTGTGTGCAAACAATGTTTGTTGCTCGGTTCATTTCAGGCATAATGGCAAGTAGTGTGCATTTTTCGCATGTAGATATGTGGATTGAGAATGTTATTCAATACCAAAAATGATTATCAATTATATTATGTGAATTGAATGGAGTATGCACAAAAAATCCCTTTGTTTGCATATTTAAAAAGGCTAATGAGAAGCGAGTAGTGTGCAGATCTTAGCCGAAAAGGTCATACTACTTGCTACTGATGATGATATTAAAAAGGATTAGAATCTTACTATACTGCCAATTATCGCTACTGATGTGGCTGCTGTTCAAGAAAGCTGTTTATAGTGTTTACTCAAGTCGATATAAAGTGGGCAGACATGCTGTGGACAAGTCTTCTAACTTTGCATTAACATTTTGCTATGCATTTTAGGGACATTCATCAAGCGCATCTTACAATAGTTTTGTGATTTTGAAGACAGTTTTCTGATGCGGTTTTCTATTCTGTTCTGCATTATTCTTAAAGTGGCAAAGATGTGCTCAATTAACTTGCTCCCATTTTATTCGAAGCATCTAAGATTGTAGATATATTAGGCGAGCATGATGTATCTAACATGTAGTAATTTTGGCAGTTGTGAGCCCTCACCCTCAATTTCTCACAAATATTCCAAATATTTTGACCACTGCCTTATTTAATTTTGCATTCTTCACTTCTAAATTATCAACATTTTTGTAGATAGAAAATTTCTACCATTTCCCATCGTATTATCGATTCTGCATTTACTATTGATGGAAATCTAAATGCTATTTTAAATGTCATTTATTCTGAAGAAGGTAGATAAACTTGAGCTCTCTTCATTTATCAAGTTATTTTAGTTAGATTTACTTTTGTAAAACACCAATGTTCAAGATGCGTTTTAGTAATAACCACATACTAGCAAAGAGAATCTTAGCTAGCAGTTCTTAACGCCTACGTAAACGAGAACGATGTTAGCGTTGATGATAAACCACCAAATGAGAATTACAATAGTACTTACTACTACCTACATTAATGTGCTAATTGAATACAAGTTTCTTTTGCACGTTGATGGACTGATCATTCCAGTAGTAGTAGATCATCTTTGGAGTATTGTATCGTACTATCGTATCTTGATCCAGCATGGTAGTGTACTTTATATGGGCAGTTGTGGTTACGTAATTACCGGCTTAATCTTACAAATGCATTGTTGCTGAATGTTTCGCATGAAAACTTACAACAAGGAAAATGTCCCGGAAGTCTGGCTATACGTATCCCAGCACACACTCACAGCTCATTGTGTTTTTCTGGAATCATGTACCTTATTTGAAAACTCTTTTTTTAAATGCATATGGGTATTTTCTTTAATATACAGTCTGGTCTTACAGTATTAAAGGATAGATCACAAAATTATTCAATTATCATTGAAACTATAATTTAAAGGTCGGTAAAATTATTTTATTTTATTCCATGCATCCTTGTGACTTGTTTGTTTCATATCCTGTTGCTAATTGAATTAGTATCTTGATAAATTGGATCGGATCGGATACCTATATGATCATTTATGTAGCATTAAGGAAAAATTCTAAAAGTCAAGTCACCTAAATAAAGTCTAAAGATCTGTCAATTTTAAAAGTATTTTACATTACATTGTAGATTGCAGTGTCGGTTAGTGGGGAAGGTGATAGGGTAAACTTCAACTTTTGCGTTTTAAATCTGTTGACTCGGTCAGAACATACCCTAAAGCAGCAACAGCACATTTACTAAAGTGGAATTGCATTCAGCATTAAATGATAACCACATACCATAACTATAGGATGAGCATTCACAGCGTGTCTATCTTTAACCACATGTAATATTTATTACGCATGAATGAATCACATCTAGTTTACCAAAAAAATAAGAAAACCTGTATGTATTTTACAGGATATTTGTAAATAATATTATATTGGTGGAGAAAAACAAATTTTGGGAAAAGCTGCACGCTGCACTTGTACGAGCATGGCAAAGCACTGATGATAATGTACAGGTGGGGAAAGAGAAAGAAGAACCACCAGAGAATAAAAATGATCTGTAAGTCAGTAAACCAAGCAAACAAGGCAGGCATCGTGCAAAAATCAACATCCACCCTCACTCCAATCACATCTTTTACAAGTCCGTCTTCTGCACGCCGTCATCGTCATCAGCTCACATATATTGCAGCTATCCATCTCTAAACATCGCCATCGCCTAACATAACTTACATCACACGAACTACATGATGACGACGATGTACAATGCTGATCAGGGAACGGCAAACACGGCAAAACAACAACTAACATTTAATACGCGATCTACATGCAAAAATTGTACCACGAAGAGTGACAGCCCTATACACCAATCTTCATCATGCTCCTTTCTAACTGTTCATTAACAACAAATAATGTAATGTAGTGGCATTTCTCCGAGAGCGGGGTACAAAGAAGGCAAGATATGCACGTAGAGAAAGAGACAATGAAAAAGAATCGTAGGCAGTTTGGCTTTTCTGAAAGATTGGATTGGGAAAACATTACATGGCGGGTATGCATTAATGCATTCACATTATGCATACATACTCTCAGCAAAGCCATCATTTTAGTCGCCAGCAATAATAATAAGTAATCATGATGATGCGGCATGCCCGCGTGTAATGCACACACACACATGAATGCATATACAGACATCGTGGTACATGGCCTTTTCATCTTTGTAAAACAGATGGGAGAAAAAAAAGAACCGTTTTATTTTGATGACCATTATCATCATCGTGATTTTTTTCTTTTGCAATGCATTCGATCTCTTGCTTCTTCTTAAGATGTTGGTCAGCTCAAGAAAAGAAATTAGCAATTTTGATGATGATGGTAGTGGTGGTGGCGGTAGAGTGGCAAATGGCATTGCATACATAATATTATTTGACGAGGCATATAGATAACTTTGTACAAAATACGTAGTCCCCTCCTCTGCTAATTTACCATTTTTCATGAATGGATCACCTATTATTATAAACGAATATCTGAGAAAGCAAATCACGCATTTTTATTGTGTCTATTAACTAAAACTAAGTATTTAAATACGATGACGTGCATCATGCATGTAAGTAGGTAGGTACATTAGCAATTTTGATTATATGCCGAGGGAAGAAGAACGAATTAAAAAGCAACGGTTATCTTATTTTTCTTTCTTTATACTTCAACCTCAATGTAGATGAGGAAAAGCACATGACTTAAGCTTAGCACAGACATATCCGTTTTCGGTAAGCTCGGCGAACTAAATTTCATTCTTCTTGTTCTCGCACTTTCTTTCACACACATATTTTCTTGCTAATCAAATTGTTGTTCAAAAGAAGCACAGAGAACACCATACAATAAAATCCATTATCATGATCCTGTGTACTTCTTTCTTTTAACATGATTCATCTTGTCGATTTTTTTCAAAAATTGTTATTTGTCTTGCATTTAATTTCCCCTTTCTCTCTGATTCCTTGTACATGTGAATCCCTGACCTGGCCAGTTAAAACTCTTTCCCATGGACAGAAACGAAAAAAATTCGGACATTAGTAACAACACAATATACATCTATGATGATCATGATAAAAGCATTCATTGTGATGTGAATGCTTGTTGTATTTATTTATGCATGATATCATGAAATGAAATGATTATTATTATTATGGTGAATCATCATCAAGAAAAGAGCATTAAAGAGAGAGAGAGTCCCCTGAAGCGACAATGCAAAGAGACAACAACAATCAAACACAATAAAATGCTCATGTCCTATATAGCTCCAATGACTCTCTCTCTCTCCAGAACAAGTTTCTTGTTTACCGAGATGATTTTTATAAAAATCGGACAAAAAGAGAAAAAATCGGATATTGTGCATACATGATGATATAACAATCTTCAAAACAATAAGGATCTCTTGGAAGGGTGAAAAAGTAGCACGTAGCCTTTGGCTCCCATGACTGGGCTGTGCATTATTGTGAATGTATCGTAATGTGGCCAAAAGGGCAGCTGAAGTCTCACATGACCAAAAATAAAAATGCTTTTCTGACAAAAAAGTGAAAAAATGTGAGCTTCCATTTGTACGAGTAGCAAAGAGGATAGGAGAAAAGAGGGGAATTGGGGTCAGCAGAGCTAGGAATATACTTTGAATACAATGCAATGAGGGAGATGAGATGATGAATGAAAGAGAATAGTAAATGGTGTTGGTGGTGGTGGCGACGGTCATCATTAAATATCATTGCAATCCGAGGATTTGAATTTCATGGGAACTCTGAACTTCCCCTTTTGCTCTTTTTCCCGGAGCATTAAAAGAGGAGCCCTTTTGACCACATTTTTATTTTTGCTGGCCATTCAACATACAATAGAGGAATGGAAAGAGTACTAGGGCAGTGGAGCTCATTTGCATATCATTTCATGCTCAGTCACTCTTTTAACCCTTTCCCCTCTCTTTCGCTCGATGAGGATGGAGATGCTGATCAAGTTCAAAACATTTTCCTCATTATGTATGCATAAACTTAGACAAAGGTGAAGGGTACCCAAACACTCACTTTCTAAGGCCACGTCATATTTTTGGACAGTGAATCCTTATGATCCAAGGTAAGTATTAAAAGTGATTAAATCACGGATGCCAATTTAAATTTTGCAAAACTTTCGGACATTCAGAAGACAATATTTTTAGTTTCAAATAGATCTGCAGTGTTTACATAGCACAAAGCATACTGATGACTGACAAAGAAAGTTCATACATAAGACCCCTGACCAGTGGCCAGTGGTGTATACTTATGATTTTGGCAAAGTTAGCTCGATCAAACAGAAATTGGCACCGTAAAAAATGTCACAGTTAATGAACACATTACCATTACCATCAATAGTTTTATGTAAATGAAAGCATCGAAAATGTTCCCAGGAAATTCAGAGCTCTGCATATTACTCTTTTCATTTTTCACAATAAAAATTTCTTTTCTCATTTCATCCCCGAATATTTGCTCAACTGACCAGAAAATAAAAATTGTGGACATTTCTCAGCATGCTCATCATAATCACATCATCATGATTACAATATCCATTTATCTGCTTCTTTTTTCAATGGCAAGCTCAAACAATGCCATTTATTTATTTCTACCGAGTAGAGAGCAAGGTTGAATGTGGCATAAAAATAAATGAAATGAGAAGTGTTTTCTCTCTGTTTCGGCCTGTTGCATTGTCTCTTTGAGCTTCCCCTTTCTATCTAATTCAAAGTCCTCCACAATCGCCAACCTTTCATTTTAACCCTTTTCCTTTCATGCTCACTCCGAATCTATATGCTCTCCTTATCCAGTCTCCCTTGCCATGCCACTATACTGATGATGAAGCACCCAACAAATATAAAAATTTATTTACCCACGGCGATTACATCAGAGGAGAAGTGTACAGAGTCTCAAGAACCAAGCCATAAGCGATAAGTGTCACCATTATCATTTTTGTGATCATCGCACACATTAAAAACTTGTACACACGCATTTTTATATTATGAATGTGCATAATAAATGAGCGGACGAGTGTCACCTGTTCCTGTCGAGTGATGGTGGATGGAGAATATTCTACACGTAGAATCTTAAAGGACATTATTTTCCACATCCTACATTATCGTCATCACATTATCATTTATTTCACTTATCTATATGATGAATTATATGTATGGGAAGGAAGTACCTAACCAAGTGCGGATAAAAACGAAGAATTAAAAAAGGAGCAAGGTGTCTCCTACTGCTACTCCACTGAATGTTTTTCATGCTTCTGTCCTTCTCACTCTCGCCGGTGGTGGAGGTGATTAAATAATATCAATTGTGTTGAAATGCTCTACTTATTAACCTCATTATTTAAAATGACAAAAGATTAAAGAAATTGGACGAAATCTTTTTTTCCAGTCAAGAGATATACGACAAATTATGTAGGAACAAATTTTTTTGAAAAACTGCCTACATGCTCGTCTTTCTGATCCTCGCTAGAAGCAACGTCCGCGTCATAAATACTAATTCAAATGAAGGAAATGAGCTAACTGATTATACTAATGTGAGTTCTTGAGACATTGTAGTGATCTTCATGATGATAAATGAGTGTGTTCCTAGAAGAGTCTTCTAGAGTTGTTTGCTCTTGTATTTACTATTTTTTCCTCACAAACAAAAAGAAAATATTTTAGTAGCGAAATGCCAGCATGATATAAAATGTTAATCATGATGATGAGGATCATTTATTCGTCAGACTTCCCTGTTCATATATTATCCCATCAGTCATTCCATTTGATTTCGTGTTTTATTGTCAGTCCTTTTTGCATGCACATTATAGATACCTTAAAGTACATACACGACATACTCCGTAGTACTATAAAAGCAGCAGTGAACACATTTACGTAGGTTTACATGGCGCATAAATTACTTGTTGTGTCTTAAATGGCACCTTTGACCCTCATCATCGTCTTTTTATACCTTGTTGCCTGTGCAAGATGACGACGATGATGAGCACAGCTAGCACAAGAGCAGAGCATCATCGCACACAGTGCTTTGCTGATCCGATCATCATGATATGATCTTTCGCAGAAAAAAGAATCCACGTTGAGATAAATGGTCAATATCAGATGAAATGACTGTTTGGACATAAAGAGAGTGTCTATATGTTTTCATGTGTATACACCAATGCTACTGGAATATATGAGCAAAAAAGGTATACCACTACTACGATGATTATGTTGATGGGCATGCACATAATAAAAATGAAATGAGAAAATGGTAATAAATTGAAAAGTGAAGAAAAAAAATGAATGTCCCCAAAAATCAAGAATAATAAATGGATAGATTGGTAGGTATTTGTTATGTATGAGCATTTGAAAATTTTTTACAATTTTTTTTTGTGGAGGATACCTTGAAAATGGTCATTTACATAGAGAACAAGAGGATACGAAAGAGTCCAATATATTACATGAGCTATACATGCGTACATGCAACAATGACAGTGAACAGCAAACCAATACAAACGAAGCGACATCATCATCATCATCGCAGACTCTCTGTTCTGTACTGTGTTATTTGTTTGTACACAATTATTTAGGAAAAGGTCAAATACTAATTAGTAAAGTGATGTGTGTGTTGTATGCGACTTAAGTATTCTGTCTTGTACTTGTCCTCTTCCCTCATCATTCCATCCATTTCCCTGCTTCTCGCCTCTCATTCGCATACAGAATATATGTGCACGCACTTCATAATAATAAATTGAAGATAATTATAAATACGTCCATTAAAAAAGTATTAAAGTGGAAGGTTAAACTGAACAGAAATGATAATCTGCGGCTGCCACTCTAATTACTTGTATGCATGAAAAATTAAAGCAAAGGACAAAATGATGGCGGCAGTGCCACTCTATATATACCTATTCAATACATGTGCGTTTTTTCACTATTTGTGTTGTGGCTTGTAGAACATTGTACACACTCCATTACACCATAAAAACGATGAGATAACAATGGGAAGGCGGATGTGTCACACACAGTCACACAAAATTGTGCGTCTGTCTCATCAACCCTGCCAAGTTGGCATTTTAGCAGGAATTGTTACTCCTCGCTGGCCACATTATCGATATCCCTTGAGACGAATCTGATCATTTTTCTCAAGAAGTGAGTCAGCAGCATAGAGACACCCTCATAATCTTCTTTATCGGTCATCATCACCACCGTTCCTTATTGCTATTTCAGCTATCGCGAAAACAATTAAAACATTTGCGATGCTAATATGTGGGGGCAATTGGCAATGGAGCCAGTGAACAAATCCAACTTTTCTTAATTAATTGCAATAAAAGCTTTATAAAATATGGCGCACAGTGTATTGTACCCAAATGAATGGATATAGTGATTTATTAGCAATGACCTCCTCTCCTATTCGCAAAAAAGCAATATTATTATAGAAGTATGCATCATTATACACTTTGCTTTTTGTTAAATGATGGCATGAAGGACAATCCATCACTATATACACATCACTCACTAAATACATTTACGCGCACAAGATCCACTATCTTGTACAGTGTTAACATCAAAACTACAAAGAGCCATTTGGACTGTTAGAGCAGAATAGTTGACTCCTCTTATACGAACCTTACGACTGTCTGCGATAATTACAACAGGGAGTCATAAAATCTTCCCCATAATATAAACTTGTATACCTACTGTATATTCAGGCAAGAAGTTTTGTTCTTGATTTACTTTAAAATATACAAATTCGCATCAATTTTCCAAACTAAGGAATAAAATGTCTTTAATAAGAGAAAACATAAAAATGCGTTGATAGGTAATGTATGCGAGGAGAGCAAATAAAAGCAAAGTCGATTCCTTTTTCATTCAATTACTCCGCCTCTTCAGAGTAAGCAAAACAAACAATGCCACTTAAATGACCGCTGATTTTTTTTAAACCACACAAATTTACATTTCTTATTATAGTTTTATACTTTACGTAACTCCAAGTTCAGTTCTCACACGCATAATATATTATTGTTTAAAGAAGATTTCCTTTTTCCCTATGTACCGTGCAATATTGCTGGTTGTTACTTTTGCGAGTTGGGATGGAATTAACCATGTAATTATAGAGCGATCAGACGCGAATCAAACTGCATATCAAAGTAGGTAATGATACTAATGTAATAAATTTTAATTTGATAATATGTTAACAACGTAAGCCAAGAGAAGATAAGGTGTACGTCAAGGCTTTAATAAAAAGCATTATACTATGAATTTTCTCGCGAATGAGGATGGCATGTTTCAGCTTCTTATTATTTTTAATCTTTTGCTGGAATCTCGAAAAACACATGTACAAACTCTGCTGGTATTCACTCGTGTTTGCAGTTTGCATCGATAAAAGGGGATGAGTCTGTTAGCTGGAAAACGGAGAACTTTGGCAATTATTATTTTATAGAGTTTATAACATGCTGTTTGTATGAAACACACGTTACATCGAGCATGGTGGCTGCTAGTAAAAAAGAATGGAAAATATGAGCATGTATTTATTGGGGATTCACACGGAAGATTTTTTTAAAGAAGTGCTCACATACGAAATGGACATGATGGGGTAAAACTGCTAATAAAATGATATCTCATTGCACCCTACTTACTACTTTGTATCTTTACTCGTGCATTTTACACACATGCTTGTTAGCAAAAGTACCTGCACACACACACAAAATGCAGAAAGACCTTTAGTTTTTTCGGCTTCTCTTATGTTTTTCTGGAAAGTGTTATCACGACTTGTGAGTGTGTGTGTTGCAGTCAGTCATATCATCATATCATACATATCATTATCACCATCATCATTTCTATGATGACTTGAGTTTCTCTATGACGGACGCAAAAGTCAGATATGTAGTTGGAGATGGAAGGATAGAGTCGGAATTAAAATGATGCTGAGAGAGTCTATATAAAATTCTAATTGTGGCCAGGAAAAAAATCTAAAAAAATGTAAAGGAATGATGATCACAATATAATGATCAGGATAAATATAAAAATCCAAAAAATAGTATACAGAACGGAGTGTTAGGGTGTAGAGACGGGAGTACACATGACTGACTCCACTAACTACAAATGAGAGAGATATACATACTCTCCACTCTGTGGAGTTACGATGTTTTGTAGTACAATATATAGTTTTTAATAGCATTAAACAATTTCTCTCTTTAAAATTGTAACTTTTTTTTATCCTCCTCCTGCTGGTATAAATGCGTCTGAACACTGAACTAATGTATTATCATGGAACATGATCGCTTATAGATGAGGAGCAAAGAAAAAAAAGAAAACA
Organism: Willowsia nigromaculata; assembly: GCA_034700605.1. Lineage (NCBI taxonomy): Eukaryota > Metazoa > Arthropoda > Collembola > Entomobryomorpha > Entomobryidae > Willowsia > Willowsia nigromaculata. The sequence continues at coordinate 17,182 of JAQIXX010000242.1, read as the reverse complement.
AGGCAAAAATGCCGAGCTATGAGCCATCACTCATTCCCATTGTACCTTTTTATATTTATATCTGCTTATTTGAAAAGAGCTACTACTACTTAAATTAAAACCTCACCACTACTTACTACTACGAATTGCGTAATAATCATAGTAAAAGATATGGTGATATGACGATGACTCGGTAAGCTGTTGTTTGTGAGAGATGGTCGAGGAATTGGGAATTGATGGAAGCACAGCAGAAGGAATTTTATTATCAAGTTTTATTTATTGCCATCTCACTGGCGCACTATGTTTTTTCTAAAACTTTTCGTTCTTTAGTTTCTTTGATGAACATTTTTACACAAGAGAGATATATACTTGTGTACATACGTAATAATATTGTTATTGTACTATTATATAATTTATAGAAAAAACCCTACAAGTTTTGCGCGTTTATAGACATTTAGGCATATATTATTATTATATAAGCTATTTTACGACTGACTCACTTTTTTCTTTGGTGTTTTTATGGAAAAAAATTCCGACTACTGCAACAACAACAACTCATTTCAGAAGTACATAATGGAAAATAAAAATAGTTGGACAGAAACATAGCGCAAAGGAGAAGAGAATCTATTGGAGGTAAAATATGTTATGAGCTCACCTGTGTGTATCGAGTACCTTAATGCTTATGTCCATACAAAATATTTCCTGTACATTGGACAAGCTGCGAGAATAAATAGCTCTCTTTAAATTTATTTTTCTCTCTGAAACAAAAAAATAACACCTAATAGATATGGAGAGTAGGCAGTATATAGGTGGAAGAATTGTCTTATTACTCGTCAGTAGTAATAATCACATCGAAAAGAAGAGTCAGGGATAAAATGGCAGTGGCGATGATGATGAGCATCACCGTCATCATCATCATCAACTTAATCTGCTATATTCCTTCGTTCAGTTGATTATCGTGATCGTTTATCGTCTCATTGTCGTTGGATGAGTGAGGAGTACACATACTAGTGGACGTCGACAAGTTAGGAGCTCATCATGATGAGATGATGCTGCTGCTGCTGTCTACTGATGATTATTATGAAGGTACAAATAGAAAAAACGAAGCTCAAAAATAAAATGACTTTGGCCTGCCAAGTAGTGGAATAAAGTAGCAGCGGGGTTAACAATTGCGTATTTAAAAAAAAAGTCCACGCCGTGATTATCATGATCGGCCTTTCTTCAATCGCCATGTTGTTATTATTGTCCAATATAAAGTGGCTATGAGATTATGAGAGATGCTCTTTAGAAGTAAAACCTTTGCTGCTGATGATGATGTGTATGTAATGTTATGTGAGTGAGTGTGTTTGTCGAAGAGCAAACAGCTTGGTTAACCTTAATGCAATAAATATGCAAATCAGTGTGATTCTGAGAAAATCACTTTCCTGCATAAATTATACATATAAAACTTGTCAGTCTGTCATGCAGAGAGCAAACATTTTTTGAGAGAAAAAAAAACTTATGTGTGTGTGTGTGTGCTCCACCACACCAACCATTGTAATAGAGTACCTACCAATTTATTACACCGCATAATACAACATCCATCTATACTATATATTATTCACTACATTTCAGTTAATCTTATAACCATTTTATTTCGTAGTCTGAGACTCTTGTCGTCTTCTTCTTCTTCTTCATTTTTTTAACCAAGTGCTCAGCAAAATGCTCAAGCAACACAGTTGTTGAAAATTAATGGCAAGGCTTACCGCGACCGACCGAGTCTCATCGTCAACACCACCGCATCACCACCTCACCTCTGCACTACTACTAGAGCACCATCATCATCAAATAAATGACTACAGCGAAACGACGACAAACGACAAAAGAGCATTTTTATGCTTAATAGAAAAAAGGCAAAACCTGACATCAACACCACTTGTTCGCTTTTTTCCTTATTAAATGGCAGTATCGAAATAGTCGCAGCAAGTGGGGATGATGATACGATATGGTGGATCAGCTAAAGCCAACACAGCAGCAATAATAACAATAACAAGTACACATACTCATCGTTTTTTCCACCTCACTATAATATCTTTCTTATCTGCTGGTAGTAGACACTATTCCACTGCGGATGGACTATCATGGAAAAAAATGTAGATTTAGTTAGCAAATAAGTTTATATGAAAAACATACATATATGCTATACCTATATGGAAGACTCAAGTGAAAAATAATAGTAATGGAGATGATCAAAAACGCTGTGTGTGAGTTTGTGAGTGAGGCGATTACTATAAAATGCAATGCAATGTAAGTACATTGTACATACATTCTTTTAATGGGCATTATCATCCTCAAAGATCATCATAAAGCAAAAGGGCTTTTCATGGTCAAATGAGCAAAATGAAATGGAGCTGACTTGAGTTGAGACGATGATGAAGAAGAGAGAGAGAGAGAAGAGAAAAAAAAATAAATGTTTGTACATTGTTGAATTTTTTTATCTGAAAAATAATAATGGCAAAGTATACTTTATCCCTTCTCTCTCTCTCCCTAATTGTAAGATGATTATTAGGTAAGCAACGTAACTGAGAGCCGAAGAGCAGCAAAAGTGCAAGGGAGAAGTAGAAGACAGACTTTTTGAGAGAGAGAGAGAAAAGTGTAACAAGCAAATAAACACTTTTTTATTATTTTTTTCTGTAATGGTGACGACTAATGTAAGGTTTGCAAATGAAATGCGTACACAGTGAGTGCACAGCAGCAGCTTTTCAGCAGCACGTAACACATATTATTTCTTGGCTGGTCCTCATTTTCATCATTCTCTCTCTCTCTCTCCGTCTGATGATTTTTGATACGGATTTGATTTGATTGAGGTTCACCACCACCACGTCTCTAACCATCCAACCTTACCTGTGACTGGGGCTCTACAGAGCTATCATTCAATATATAGGCGTGTTGTTGTCGTTGTATCGATCGATCGTTTCTTCGTTGTTAATCTTCATGTCTGCTGTTGCTGTGATGGATTTCATTTCATTTTGAGAGATTCATTCAATCCAATCCAAATTCAATACTTTACTTTATTACCATATCACATTAGCATATTACCTCCGCTCTCTGATCTATGCATAGGCCAACTATAACGAATCGTCAAATCAAAACAGTAACAGTAGTCCTCCTATCATTTATATTATCGCGAAAATATCGTCATCATCATTATTCTTTTCCTTCTCGTCGTTAGTTTGATTTTTTTTTCTTTGGTTTGCAAAGTGCAAACAATAAAGGATGAAACACGATAAACGAACTAGAGAATAAGAAGAAGAAAAAAAAAATCTCAGTCTTTCTTTTTTTGATGATGATGGGAGTAGCATGTACGTGACGCTCACTATAACTGCCATTATATCAACAAGCATCATAGAAAAGTAGTTAAATAGTTTGGTAGAGAGACAATAAATGGTAGACAATTTTATTAGCCTTTAATTCACCATTTTATACAAGCTCACCATTAAAATCAATTTTTTCACCTGCTTCTTTTATTTTCATTATTATTATAATCCCCCCGTTTCAACTGTTGACTATGTATTCTGTAATGCAGGTTCTTTTTTATTGTTATACCTATCATGATGATGCATCATGTATTTCAGCAGAGTAAAAGAGAGGAATGCTTTTTACATTTTTTCATCATGATGACAATGATGATGAGAATGATCGTTTTAGGATTTTAAAAAATACATCAACAAAAAAACCAATTTGAAAATTTTGTTTCTCCTTCTATTCCATTTTTTATAATCTTTCACTTTACCAATCATATTGCAGAAAAATAAAACGAAATGTTCCTCTTCTAACAATAATATTGGCTATCACTGTCAAATCATCTTTGCGTTTTTGATGGTGTTAACAACACTCTTCATATCTGTCTATTCTTTTTGCTTATGCATATTGTTTTTTTTTGAGGAGAGCTAGCTTCTTCGTCGTAAAACAGAAGACAATTTTATATGCACCTGCTTATCAGACAAAGCATTATAAAATGATTTTATAGTTTATGCTTTTTGCATACAGAGTTATTGAGGCTTTTCAATTATTTTTTAAAAATGTGTTTTCATCCCCCAAAAAGCAAAAAAATAAAAGGCACTTAGTGTGTGTGCCATATATCATTATTATTATTAAGGCGATAATGGAACGTTATCACACTCTTTTACACTTTCTGCTTATCTTGAGTTTTTTTTCTGCAAAAAAAATTATAAGAAGAGGGTATCAAATTTCTAAACTATTTGCATATATGTTTATTAGGGGAAAAAAGATGAACGTCTCGGTGTTGTAAGAATGAGCGCAGTGAGTAAGCTAATTTCTTTTGACACTTTTGTGCACTACTCCTCTCCAATCTCATCTCTTTACTCAGTCATAACTAAGGTTGACAATTTTGGTCAAAGTTATCAATTATTGTTATGTAGATCATGTACAATATAACTTTGAGATAGTTGGAGTTGGAAGATGAAGGATTTCGTTCTTATTGTATACACACAGCTCATTAGTAGAATACGAAAAAATCCATATATTTATACGAAAGCACATGCCTGCAATAATAAATAGCCAGAGTATTATTGTTATTACAGCTATTATTATTATTGCAATAAGCAAGCAGGTCTTTGACTGATGACCACAGACGGATTGTTTGTGGTGGTGGTGGTGTGGATTGTGAAAAAAACGTAACAAGCTGAAATGGCAATAAAGAATATTATGGGCAAATCCAATCCAATTTTCGAGAGAGGTTTTCTGGCAGCAAGCCACTTTGACAAAAACGACGACGAGCAGAGATACACAAAACTGAAAATATATAACTAACCATACAGTCTTGTTGATCACCATCATGATCAATTGTCAGTCATCCTCTCCTGGTGATCATCATTTTAGAGCAAAAGCAATAGCATTAAAATATATTTTACGTGTCTTGACGGGGTTTCAGCCCGAAGTGATGCTGCTGCTTACACCATGCCAGTCCACAGCATGCATAACAAAGGCTTAAAATCTCTGTATAGCTGTACATCACAACTCTTCTTCTCATCAAGAACATTTTTGGCATTTGGTCACTCAAAAACTTGACTTTATGTCATGTACACTCATTTCATTTCTGTTTGTGTCCCAATAGAAATCCGTTAGATTTCAAATGGATTTTTTTTCTCCCCCTCTCTCGCTTGGACTTATATCCTATTAGTTTTTGGTCATCATCATCATCGGATCACATATTATTGAACATGGCTCTTCACTTCCTTGCTTGGACACAGACAAAAACGACACGAGAGAAAGAGCCCTGTTAAGTTTTACGATAGCCATATAATAACAATAGCAATAATAATCGAGTTTCAATAATAACGAAGATACTTTTACAAACGGATATATAGGTGGCATTTATATACTTACACTCAGGGATACACATTGTCTTCCTATCATTTATACTTCTTGTAGGCAATACATTGTTACTAGTATTTTGCTTTATATAGGGACACGACGAGACAGACGGCTGGTCGGTCGGCTGTGTAGATCGGTAGAAAAGAACATGGCCCTTTTGACACGGTTCAACTTTACTTTTAGGCAACAAGCCCAGAAAAAAATGTATATCATCTGCATATGCACACACACACATAACAAGAGAACGCACTTGTTGCTTCTCTTCTGCCTGTCTGCTGCTTCTGTTTTCTTCTTCTGCAATAATGTTACCATTTCCTATACACATGTCCACATTCATCTCTCCAAATAATGAGAATTTACCTTTTTCTCCTTGTTAATATTATTAATGTAGGTATACCATGTCCGTCTATAAGGATTTTTACGAGGGTTTTGACTTCCTTTCTCAATAACTCTTTGACGATTAGTGACTTTTTGACTTCCTACGCATTATGCCATTAGTATGCAGACATAACGCAACTTACAATAATGATGATGAATAAATGGGATATTGCATGCTAATCTGGCTGATACGAGATATGACACACACACACACAAAACAAGAGAAGCCAACTTGATCCTCATCCCCCACTTCATTTCAATTACCATTGTTATCCATTCTGGTATTTTGGAATAGACAGGAACACCAAAAGTATCTAAAAGTGTACATTTGAAATGTCGGCTGAACAAGAAAAGAAATTCATAGTGTTTGACTTTACATGACTTTTCAAAGAGTTATATGGAGTCGGAGGAAAATATATAGAGAGTTTTCTTTCTAAGGAGTAGTAATGAATAGAGAGGCACGACAGGCGAAAGAAAGAAAAGAAAAATAGAAGTAGTGTAACAATGACAGTAGCAACAATAACAATGCATGATGACAATGGAACAACGCAACAATGATACGGTTACGGTATGGGAGCTTGAATAGGGGTTGAGAATATAATGGAGCAAATGGTAATATGGGTCCTATTATTTCGGGGAACCATAAGTAAACACGAAAAGAATGCTTGGTGGTGTTCCACTATTCACAATGGTGAATAGAGAGAAATATTACCACAGTGAAAAGTCCTTTGAAATTAAAGCAGAAAATATAGCGTGTAGATAAAGGAGCTACAGTAAGAGAATTTGGGGAGTGAAATCAATCAAGCGTTATGATAGTCATATAGTCATTGGTCATCAAATGAATGAAAATTATATGCCGGCCGACAAAAGGCTAGTCACAAAGATAACGGTGTTTTGCCCGTCCTTCCTTTAGCACGTCTCTTATAACTCTGCTAATTTTAGATTGCAGAGCGGCCAAAATCAAGCTCGGGTTGTTGTGTGATGGACACGCACTTGTTGCATGTCAGATTTGCAACACTTTTTCCTCCTCATTTTCACATGGGAAAAGCGGACGGAAAAATTGTTGCAGGATTTGTCAACTTTTGTGATGCGCAATGTTCCTCTCATTTTCCCTGATGAAAATGATGGGTTGTTGTTACATACTTGTTACTTTTTGACTTGTGGTGCATGTTCACAGCTCGTTATCATCCTTTTAATCTTGATCATCCCAAATGAGTTGTTATACTTTTTTTTACGACTGTGACTGATCGTCTTGTAGTAGTTGTAATAATAATCATGCCAAAAATAGCCCTTGTTCCTTTAAAATGCTCATGTTGTACTGCGAGTTTACCGCCTACGTAAATATAATGTACAATATGAATGCTTAACACGAAAACTGTAGGATAATGAGGACCATGATAAGTAGGTATACACTACCAAACATCAAGAATGGAAATATGGAAAAGAATATTATGTGATTGTATAACATGCTTCACAACAACAGTAGTAGGTAATCACGACAAGTGTTCCTTACTCGTCTATTTGTGAGCTTCTAAAAAATGGATTGAAATATGAAGAGTAATGCGTGCGTAAAATCCTCCGCGGATGTTTGTCGTTTCTTTTTCTCTAAATTCTCGTATTTTTGTTCATCATGGAACTCTATTTCCCCTCTCGTTTTATGCATTGTCTTGTTGACTTCTAGTTGGGTAAGGTGCAGAGCTTTTTGTGATATGTGAACTTGTGAAGATGATTGAATTGAAAGTCCACGCTCTCCTCGTTTCTTGGGCGTTTTTAACGATGGTGCTAAGTGGCAGTTTTTCTGGTAATAATCACACCCTCTAAAGACATCTCTATTCTTCATTTCATTCTTTTCTTTCTTTCCTCCTCTCTCACTCTCTTCTCCACTAACTTCCTCCGAGATAAAGTAGCAATAAGCGACTCAATTTTGCTCCTTTTTTATTTGTAAACACGAGAAAAATCATTCCCTTTGTTTCTATTTCGTGTTCCCCATCAGCTATAAGTGAAGTGAGAGAAAAGCTGCGTGTATTCGTTTGTGTGGAAAAGAGAATATTTTGAAGAAACTGTTTACACGCTAGTTATTTGCTGTGGGCACTTTTTGTCTGCTAAAAAATGAACAGTAATGTCTGAGTTGTCCATGCCATCACCCTTCTGGCAGTATGGAATGAAAATGACGATGATGATCACATGAATGTGATGGCATGCGAGAATTTCTGAGCGTAAACCACGCATGCATGTTTGTGTGTGAGTACAGTGCAGGTATCCATGCGTGGCTAAGTTGTCGTCATATTTGTGTACTTCACGACGAAGGAGAAAAGAGGCAGAGAAGAAATGTTAGAAAAATAAGCAATTTTTTTTGCTAATCTTTGGATCGTTTTGCATTTTTTGAAAGTGGTAATAACTTGGAAAATACATAGGAAGGCTCAATTACTGGGAAGGCTGTATAGGCATGCGAGTTTATTTTTAAAGGTCAAACATATCAATACATGCCCCTCTCCCCTCATCTCTTTTTCTTGCTTGTGCCACATTTAAACATTTTTTTATATTTAAGGATACTTTACTTTGTCGCACTTCAAAAGCTTCAAGAATAGGTAAAAAGAAGGAAGGAGCAGACACGCGTGCTCCTTCTAAAGAAAAAGTCAGACTTGAGCCCTTGTTTTGACTGAGGAGTTTTTCTTTTTGGGGTTGACTGCTAGACAAAATGAATAAAATAGATATTGTCCCATATTGTTCACAGCGACAACAACAACAAATCTTCTAAACGATGATGATCCATGAGCCCTATCTATACGCTATAAAAATCACATGCATCACACAAAAAAATATACCGTCATGTTAAAATTCTCTGTTTTTTTATTATCCCTCATAAAAAATGTAAATTGCTATGCTCGCGTGGTGGTTTCGTATATTGGTGCATACTTCACCACTATACCGCTTACAAGTGCAACAACAAGCCAGGTAATCAGTAGAGAACGAAAAAAGATAAAAAGCGATGGGAAAATGGTTATTATTATGCATATATGTACAATATAGTGCATATGAGGGTAATATGGACATATATTATGTGATATGAGTATTTTTGTCGGGCTTGGAGCCAAAAAGGGGAAGCGGACAGTAAAAAAATATATATCTTTTCAGGGAGAAATGCTCTCTTGAGAAGAACCTCAGCATCGTCATCATCGTTGTTATCTCATGAAATTGTGGAAATTGGTTAGAAAAGTAGGAGACCTACCATCACATCACCACTACCACCGCCACACCAGCATTTCATTTATTTTCTTCCACTTTTTTAATAGAAATTGAACAAGACGAAGAAATAGTAGTAGTGAAAAGCCACAAAAGAGGCGTATCCACAAGATTTCATCGTACACACTGTTTCTTCTTCTCTCTCATTTTTTAATTCTCTTCTCTCCCTTCTGGAATGATGGAGAGGAGCAATAATAATGATGATGTTGATGATAGATAGAGAGAGGAAAAAATACGGAGAAAAAAAGTAATTTTTTATTGTGATGAGGGTGATATGGGATATGATTATTATGATTTTTTGAGCAGTTTCTTCCTTTTTATTATTAGCATATAATATCATTTATTTATTATTATTATTGAGATATAAAGTGGAGCGTTTTTCACACAGAGAGTGTAACCAGACCATATAGTTCTCCGGAGTATAACTGTACGTTTCTCTTTCTCAAAGAAAAGGGGAATTAAGCGAGGAATTAATTTGGCTCCCTGGCCGCATTTTATGATGATGATATTCCAATTGAGTGAGTGAAGTTTGATATTATTATGATGATAGGATATGATACCTTGATATAATGGTAGTTTGTGGTGTGGTGGCGGTTTTTTGTGGAGGTGGAAGCAGTCAAGTTTCGCAGTGCGTATATATATTCATTGGTATCATCTTCAACAGTGTTCACACAAAATGGAAGTTTGAGACGTGTAATTACGGTAGTTATCTAGGGCTTGCAGTGCTATAAAAATCATACCTGTGTACAGACAACTCTGCTAACTATATTACCTTCATACTATAAAAGCGCTTGTGCAGTCCCATCTCCTCAATTTTATTACATTGTACAATGTACATACTAGGAATAAACATTGTATTATCAAAGAGAAAAGTTAAAATTAAATGGGATTTTACAGTGTAATTGGATCCATAAAGAAGGAAAGAAGAAAAAAATATTGGGAGTAATATAAAGTCATGTGGAGGAAAAGGCAATTTAGATTTGAAAAGGAGACAAACACATCCACAAAATTTATGTCGTGGGTTGCTACTACTATAATATAGCTTTCAACCTTTCTTCAAAAGAAACCAAATCATTTTTAAAGCAAGAAATGTTTCATTACTGATGCTGTGCATAAACTCGATATTTTGCACAGAGAGAAATTTTTTGTTAGAATTTTTTGCAGGCTGTCCGGTGTGTTCTTAAATGAGTAATCTCATCATTCCATTAGCAAAGCATCTACAAGTTTCCCATCACGTCTGTTAGTCGACATCATGCATGTCATGAACTTTTTAAAAACTTTGAAAAACACCAAATACTCGTTTCCCCTTTCTCCGTTCTGACTCTTGATGTAATAATAAAACTTTTCGACGCATTTTTTCCAGAGTTTTACGCAAGTACAATTTCTAATAATATCTTGATACGTAGTTCTAGCTAAAGTAATAAAAGACAAAGTTGTGTAAGAGTAAAACACAGGAAAAGAGTTTACAAGCTTTTATTTGAAATTTAATCCCATTTTCCTCTCATCTTCCTTTTGTCGTTGTCCTCCTGTCCATCTCTCATTCCATCCGTCCATCCATCGCAGAAAGCAAAGTAGAATAAGAAGACAAAAAATGTACATTTAATAATAATAAAACACTCTGACCATCATACATGTTATTAGATGCACGCAGGATATTATTGCATGGAACATCACGAAGCCATCCCCATCTCATGTAAAACTGCATGTCGTTCTTCTAGCATATAATAATGTGTTAGATATTTGGGAAAAACTTTGTAGAACGCACATTGTATCATCATGAAAATAAAAAGATGATCATGATGTTTATACGCTTATATATATACCATAATAATTCTCTGTGTATGCAATCATCCCTGCAGGGTAAAGATTTGGAGTGTAAAAAAGGAGTAACTATCGTAGTTCAAATGTACATACGATGGTGGTGGTGGTGGTGGCTAATGCATCTCTTCTCTAAGCTTCTTCTGCGCATTGTCGTCTACGCGGAGTTGGGGATAACCCTTTTGACTCTTGAACTATCCATCCATCTATCCATCCGCCGTCTCTTCTTCATCCAGTCAACCAGCCTGTGTGGAATATTACCTAGATTCAACAATGTATACGAATACGATTCATGATTCACATGTATGAGCTACTTCGACATAATATCCACCTTTGCACTCTCATCATACCTGTACTGGGTAGACCAGAGAGAGAGAGAGGGTTGATCATTCCTCGTCTTCGTCTTCTTCACAAATGATATAATGAATATGCCTAGATACATCTCTTTCTAGCCATAAATGTGGTTGCTTCATGTTACGTAGGTATATGATGGGTACCACATCAAATATCATGTAGGCATGTATGCATATGTATGATTGTCCCAAAAAACAATGTATTTGATGTATTCTATGGAAAGGGTAGCTGAAAAGCACATTTTTTCTTCGTCTTGTTCTCGTCTCTATCTCACCTTTTAGGAAAAGCCAAGTTCGTTGCATACGAAGAGAACAAAGTAGTTTGTTAGCATGTAGCGTGATTGCAGTAGTATGAGCAAGTCTCCTTTTCGTCATGTAATTCTCTCCATGCATGGATCTCAATCAGTCCTTAACAGTCCGCTGACCACCGCACAGCACATATTATCATAGCATAACAATACTACACACGTACGAATTTTTTCAAAAGAGAAAGAAATGCAGAGAAAATTTTTTCCAGTTTGAGGTAATACATATCAATGGTAATAAAATAGAAAAATAGAAAAAGTCAATCCATTTAATACATTACAAGTCTAGTATCAACAGCACCGTCATTAATAATCATAATAATAGCTGGTCATTGTTATCGCGGTATCAGCATCATCGGCATTGTTGTTACATGAGTGGAGTGACTAGTAGTTGCTGGTGGAGGAACACGAAAGGAAGAAGCAACAAGTGGTTCTTCTTCTTACTCTTGGTTTTAGCACAATTTTTTGTGCTTAACTGATCTGAACAAAATATAATAATAATAAACATAATACAGAACACAATTGCATGAGCAATAATAGTGAACATGAATATCGTGCAAAAATAATCAGTTTTTGGAGAAAGAAAGGCACGTGAAATCAGCCGGCCATGTGGGCAATATGAAATTTTAGGGATTTTTTTCTCCTGCCTTCCTGCTTTACATAAAAAGCTTAAGGAAGCAGAACATTCTCAGTGTTTTTGTTTTTGTTACAGTTTTTACACAATTTTAAACTAGTGAATGTCCTCCAGAAGGACTCTTGTGAGCTGAAGAGTTTAAAAGCACAAAATATCGTTTTATTACGAACGAACACGTTTCCTGTTATGAAATTTCTCATGTACACTGTTCCCTCTGCTACTGATGATGTTACTGTGAATTGTTGATAATATTTTTTTCTATTATCAATACAATTTATAATATCGTGAGTTTAAAAAAGTTCTATTGTTGATTTTATTGTTATAAATATGCATACTCTTGTTACATTATTGGATTGTGTGTGTAGTGCATAGTGGGAGTTGAAATGAGAAGTTCTCTCGCGGAAATTAATAATAGGCAATAACAATAATAAATTCTGAAGGAATAATGAACTATATTTAATCACTTTGCTTTTGCTGTTTTGTTATTTTTAAACTTGCAAAGACTGCAAAAGTGTCTGCGGATGATGAGAGTGTGTGTTCTGTGAAGGTCTAACCTTGTATCGAATCACATCAATTGAAAATGTATGGATACAAATAAATACTTATAAATTCTAATGTATGCACATCAAATTTTTGTTTGTTGCCAGAAAAAACAATTATGTGTTAGAAGTAGGTGCATTATAATTACCTATACAAATTCATACCAATAGCATCGTGCAGCTAGCTATTTATGTGATGTGAAATTTTGCTGTAATCATACAAACCTGCAAACGTAAAACTGAGGAAGAATGAACATTTGTACTTAAAACTTTGTTTCAGAATAACACATCATTTGCCTCGTAAGTAGGATGTATTACGAATTGTGTTTTTTCTTAAACCGGCAAACTGTTAAATACCTACTAGGTAAATAATATTTGCAATCAGTGATGCAAAATCACAAACAAATGAAATAGCCAATCAAAGATTTACCAGGAAAGAATTGCATATAAACAGTAGTATAAAAGCGGATGAGGATGATTGCTGGTAAAAATGAATGCACATAATTTGGTGGCGGTAGCAATGTCGATGAGAAAAGTACCGTATGTTTTGAGATGGCTTAGAAAAAAGGGTCAAAATCAGCTAGAAAGTCATTTTTTCTTTGTTTTTTTCTCTTGCTTCTCCCAATTTCTTCTACTCATGCCCATCATCACAACGCTTAACTACTTACTCTTTTCGTTTTTTTGCCAAAAAAAGAGAGCCCGTGTTACACTTTAGTTGATGATGGCTCATCCGCTGCTTTGTCTGATGATGTGTTGAGTTGATGACGATGATGGCAAATCTCGTGTTTTTCTCATCATCTCGTCATCATCATCATGTCATAAAGTCATAATCATTTTGCACTCTTCTTTTAGATGTCTGTATTGCATCTAGGTTTTTGCCACGACACGATGTTCTCTTCTAATGGTTACGATTATTGCCATCACCATTATTATTTTGTTTTTAAAAATGACCGTCATGTCATGATAATCATGTATAAAAAAGGACATTTTTGGCGGTGTGATGTCGATACTTAAAAGAAGCATGTGAGGTGTTAAAAGTCTAGTGAATTCAGGCGGTATATTGCCGGTTTATATGTTGCGTGGATGGAGATAATACAGCAATTTAAGAGAAAGATAGAGTTCAAATACTGCATTAAAAGGAACAAAAACCGCGTCCTATAGTTTCAATCGTGCTATTATTTTTCATCAGTTTTTTTTCTCAGTGCTCTTATTGCCATCATAGAAGGGTGGTAGTAAAAGCAATTTGCTCACTCATCTCATCATCATCTCCAAAACTCCTTTTGCAATATACCAGCTTTATTAGCACAGTCGTGTTAGTGCTATTATTTGCACAGCAATTGTATATTTTGCTATATGGTGCAATAACAATGGCCATAATTGGAGTTTTCACGGTTTTTTTGTAACAATAATCGTAATCGACGGCTCTTCTTCATTCATCATCAAGTACAGCTTTTTACAGTTAGAAGCAATATGTATTCTTTTTTGGACCATCTTCTCAAATATGACTGAAATTCATATATCATACACAAACAAACATTAAATGCTCACAAACAAGAGAACAAAGACATTTTTAGAATAAGTTAACGGAAGTGCTCTCATGAAAAAAGCTATAAATTGTCATTTTTAATGTAAATTTTTATTCATATCAAATGAACGAGACATCGAGAAACGCATATAGAGACAGTAGCAGTGTACATGCCTTTTCAATAAAAATATTTTGTGTGCATTTGACTTGCTGCATTCCAAACACATCAAACCGATTTGTCTGACTATGAATCTATTCTGACTTACGTAATAATAACAACGCACACAAACAAACAAAGCACAGAAAACGCAATCTGACACTTTGATATTTTGTCTAGTACAAAGCTGCATTTTGTTTTTAACGCATTGAGAGAAGCAAAGAAAGAAGGGTTCTACGATCTTCTCTTGTCTTCTGCTGACATTGGCATTGACTTTTTAAAGCGAAAAAAGAAGATGAAATAACCTCTTATATGTTCTCATTCTTGTGTAGGGTTAGATAGCTTTTTTAGAAGACCACGAACAAGATGAAATGGACCACGCCCAATCTGAGAAAATATAATCTTATAACTTACCAAAATAATGCTAGCAATAACAAAGAAATATAATGTGATCTTCATCATTTCAGGTGCATAAACTATTTAATGTAGACTAGAGGGCATAAAGATAATGCATGCATGATATACATATGCATATTATTTTTATAAAAATGTGTGCTACTCCTTCCTCCCCAAAATTTTCTCTTTATAAACCAAATAGTTTTCTTTCCTATTCTTTGCTCGAAAACGGTTACAAATCTCTCTGAGAAAAATATGTTTTAAGGCTGTTGGGCTAAGCTGATGATGATGATACAGAGATGCTCCCGTAGCGAATGGATTAAGGTTCATCATCTTAAAAACTTCAACCTCATTTTCATCATCAGCATTTTACACACATGTGGCAATTTTTTTTCTATTCGGAGGAGCAACAAGTGGCCACAACGGTCATCTTTTGATTGTTATTACGGTGGTTGTGGCGGTGGCATGCACTTTTGATGTCGAGAGAAAATAGGAGGAGAATCGAGCTGCTTTTTTTTGCTGTAGGCACAAAGTATTACTTTGTTGCTACTACAAAGTGGCATACAAGCATATAATGCATTCTACTCCCGGCTTTTAATGAAGCTAAAAAGAGATTTTTAAAGAGAATCTGAGAAAACACAATATTTGTAGTTTTGAAGGTAAAATAGAAGAAACATTTTTATATGCAGAGAATATGATGCTTTACTGCAATCACAAGATGAAGAAAATGAGGGAGCTGTACAGAAGCCAACAAGATTTCATCCGCTAATAAGGTTCACAAATCATCAAGATATGTCGGAATGATATGATAGAATATCATATGCGCATCTCTCCATCGCATCTTTTTTTTCCTGAAGAAAATTTATGCTGATGATGAGAAGCATTTTTTGGCATTAGGTGAAGCAGAAAGCATAGTGATGTTTGATCGGAAACTGAGATAAGCATTGATTATTACGTATAATGAGGATAAAAAACGAAGAGAAGAAAGGAAACAGGATAGAATGTTTTTTGTTTCTTACGAGAGATTTGTGTGCTACACCGACCCATCAATACTGACATGGTAAAAGAACGCCGAAAAAGAAAGGGAGCATAGAGAATAAAGTGTTTTATAGAGATTTTTGGCTCGCTTCATTTTTGCTTGACACCTTTTAACCAAACCATATAGTAGAAAGGAAGCATAATGTTTGCCTATGTATTTCTGATAATCATATAGCACGACTTGTTATAATATCCTGGGATGATCCAGTTCATGATTTTCAGATTATGATCAAAGTACACACAATAAATATCTGACTGTGTTAACCTGTTTTTTTTGGGTGAAAATGCATGAGTTGCGTATACACGGGCACGTGCTATCTCTCATAATATTTTCTGCATAAAAATTGGTAATTTGACTGGATTTGGAGAAAAGGGGCATGACTGCATGATTCATCACAAATAAAAAAGGGATATCCCGATCATGATGCTGACCGGCCATGTGCAATATGAAATAATAATTTTTGGTTTGATATGATCATGTTGATTGCTTATTATTTTATGCATGTGTTTTTTCTGTGTTGCAGTGACCGGTGGAAATTTATACAGATAAAAAAGTTGAACGTTTTGTGGTAGTGACTGGGCGTCAAGAGCGAAACACACCAAAAACTAACCTGGCTCAACACTGGTCAAACGAGAAACTCCAGTCAATCTTGTTCTTTTTCTCCCAAAAAACCAAACGAAAAGTTGCACTTCTTGAGCAATACCAATAATAATAATATATAATAACAAGCTAGCCTAGAAAACAAGTGCATTTTACTGCAACAGCATTGCAACACCGTTGCACTACCACTCCATCACAAAATATACTTGTTCTTGTTGCTGCCATCCTGCAAATCATCATCGTCTTGCCAAGGCGAAACGCACAATAAAAAACTGGACTGGACTTGACTAATTTTGTGAAGTTGACTAGGTTCACTTTACTCGGCTGCTCGCTTCACATTCCTGTTTTCCAGGAGGAAAGCAGCAAAGTGGAACATTGAAACATAAATAGATATTTTGTAGATTAAAAGAAGAAATGAACTTGGAAAAGTGAATAGAGAAAAAGTATACAAATCATTATTTATTTTAAGACTGGGGCTATGTGAGAGAGAAAACACGTTCTACAAACGAGAATTTTTTCTTGTATTTTCTTTTCACAGTGAGTAATATAAATGCGTAAAGAGTATTCCAAGTTGAAAGCAACAGGAGCCGGAGCAGAGTCAAATTCAGGTATCTTCATAAAGCAAGAACAGAGCATCGACGACGTAAAGATTCTGGTGGTGAGTGAGTCCTCCCCGAGTGGTGACTCACAGACGATTGAAGACTTGGTCCGAAGTGGTGTGGGCGCAGAGGAAGAGGAAGGGGACCGGTCAGTTGGTTTGCTAGGTTTGGTCAGAGGAGGAGGTCACCACCACCTCCAACAGCAACCACCCCCTCTGTACACGGGAGGTTTATTGCGCAT